>JAECMU010119349.1:0-13729 GCA_016106625.1 Dracogyra subfuscus
GATTGATACGCTGCAGGTAGGAGTTTTAGCCACATATGTTACTATTGTTGTCTATGGGATTTGTTTTGGTGGTATACACCCTATAATAACCCTAGTTACGCATAAAATTGTAGTATATTCTTAGTTCTATCGGTACCCTATACATGTTTCAAGCCCAAGGCTACTTGATACTGATACTAGATGAAATAAAATTGCATTCATTTATTGCCTGGATAAAACAATTTATTTTTATTTTTTTGGGCATGACTTGTGGTATTTACTGCTTTATCAAAAGTACAACTCATCCTTTTACTATCCCTGTTTCTCCACACATTGTATATTATTGCCACTAAGCAGATCATTCAAACTTCTAGATGTAGGTTTAAGTAGAATGCTCACATTACAGAGAAAAATAAATCAAAATCAACTGTTCATCCAAGGTTTTAAACAGTTTGTCAACTCACCAAATGTGAATTAAAACTGAATTTGGTGCTGCCGGTTTCCATCTCCTTTCTCTACCGTGTGTCAAAATAACCATATGTTGGACATCAGATAGCGATAGTTTCAACTATGTTGAGATGTTGTTAAAGAAATAGTCTTTAACGTTCCTTTGGTTTCAGTGTTGAGGCTGTTTTGGCTATATTCTCTCATCACTCGTTTCAATGAATTTATGTAGCGTTCAGGGTAAAAAATGTCCTTCATATAATCGCATCCTCTTTGCAGTTCAGTCCTGCGAAAGGTTATAGCCAAGGGTTCAATCTATAAACTTAAATGTCATTAGCTTCCAGAGACTGGGAGTTTGACACTTCAATTTAATTCAGTAGTTTATTAATGTCTCACCTTTTAAATTATATTATAATACATGTAATACATAATATATTAAAGGCCACTCAACAGGGTTATGAGAGATGAAATATTAACATGATATTATAAAAATAATTTAAAAAAATAACTAGTATTAGTAAGCAATAAAATACATACTATTAGCGATTAGTTCAATTACATGTTGAAAGGAATGCTCCAAAGTATGGGGTTGTGGATGCCGCAGGGCTTCTAGATTATGGTAGCCCCACTCCCATGGCTAGTGATATTCAGTGTTGGGCTAGTAAATAATTACTATAACTAGCCCGACGGCTAGTGGAAAGAAACTTTGTCAAATGCTGCATTTATATATTTTGTAAATATTAATATCTTGCCTCCTCTTTCCACCCCATCTAAGGATTTTAAAGCTCAATCTTCCTCTTTAGGTGACATATCTGATAATTAATATTAGTAAAACTGTATTTATTTAAAGTAGGGCTACTGAATTTTTAATCATAGCTAGTACATTTTTAAAATCACTTGATCCTAAGGCTAGTGGATTTTTATACAATTCTAGAGGTCCTGGGATGGATGGATTTTTTTACCCTTCTTTTCACCATTTAGTAGTCCTATACATTTTAAGTATGTAGGATTTAATTCATTTGCAAAATTATTTCTGTGTATTATTTTAGATGGAAAAGTTGAAGAAAAACCCCCTGGCCCAACACAATCTGTATATTTTGATGTAACTTGATGTCTGGTAACTGCCATGTGTCTGTAAGCTCTCATATTATGACTACTAACAAACTCATATTGATAACTCTTCTCTTTTTTTAATCACTATACACAATCCTTTATTTGTTTTTAAGTAGAGTACATAATGACAACTTCTTATCCTAATTGCCCAACTCAATTTTAGAACTTTAGAAGAAAAAAAAAGGATTTTTATTTTTATACAAATAGAAATGATTTTTTAAAAAGATTATTTGAACAAGAATGAATTAAATGTAAAGTTTTTTTGACAATTATTCTTTCAAGAATTGATTTTTTTTTTTCAATTTAAGTAAGTTTATTTGAACAAGAATGAATTAAACTTAATGTTTTTTTTACAGTTATTCTTTCAAGAATTGATTTTATTTTTATTTTTTTCAATTTAAGTAAGTTTTTTTGCCCTCCATTTTTCTCAAAAGCTCTAAAATTGAAGCAATTAATGCTAAAAGACTGAAGATATTCTTAAGCCTTTCATCAGCATGGCTAAGCTGTAAATTCTTGTACTGTTCGTGTCTTGCAACTTGTTATTTCAATTAAGGCACTGCAGAATGTTCTGGTGTGAATGTGAGAATTTTGTCTACCTTGCACTTTCCATTGCTGGAAAAGGACAAAATTATACTTCTTTACCGTTACTTGTTTGCTTGTTCCGTGCTCACCGTCTCAAGTGTATGTGATCAAAGTCAAAACAAAACACCATTTTGCCAATTGTCTGCTGTTTGGTGTTTGATTTCCTGCCACTGTATGCTCTGTATATTTAAACTCGTAAGATTTGTCAGCCAGAATTGCTAAAAGGTGTGACAGTAGGAAACAAGACAAGGAAGAAATGGTTTGTTGCCAGATGTTTCCAATGACTTCAAACAAGATTACATTTCTTGCCAGATATCTACAGTCCAACGCAGCATACTCACTTAATATTCTAAAGACATATTAGTTATTAATTAATTTTACTGGTCTCATTGGTTAAGCCATCGGACATAAGGCTGGTAGGTACAGTGTTTGCAGCCCGGTACTGGCTCCCACCCAGATCAAGTTTTAATGACTATATGGGTAGGTGTAAGACTACTCTCTTCTCTCTCACTAACCACTAACAATTAACAACTAACCCACTGTCCTGGACAGACAGCCCAGAAAGCTGAGGTGTGTGCCCANGGAAGCGGGGGGCAAGGGGGGCATGTGCCCCCCCACTTTTCAGACATTATTATTGTTAAACTATTATTATTATTATTATTATATAAGTGTGCCCCCTCACTTTTTGGCACCTTCCTACGCCTCTGGATATGGATGTTTGTGATTTGGTTACACATCCATGTCACAGATGATGATCATACTGCTTGCAAAGGAAGAAATGGACAAGTTTTCTGCAGGAGGTAATAATTGTTTTAAACACATCAATCTGACTGTTAACATCCGACATAAGGCTGGCAGGTAATCATGATCATGCAGGTCAGCTAGGTCAGGTCAGGTCAGGTCATAGGGCTTTAGTGCACATTCAGAGCAAGCTGTTGTAGCACATGTCTGTGCAGGACAGGAATGATCATGCAAGATTCTATTTTAATTTATAGTTGGCATCACTTACTGTGATAAAAATAAATCAACGTAGTTCAGTGTAACACATACATGCATGTAGACTTACACACAAACATTAATTCTAATTTTAAGAACCTTTCAATGATTTTATTGTTAGGATGTGTAAGTTATATGCTATTCCATTATTTCACATTTCATTGGCATTTTCTGCGATGAAGCATACACTTAAAATGAAAATTCAATCTTGATGCCTGTTTATTACTATTTTCTAAATGTGTGATAGAAACATATTAACATTCATCATTTAAAGTGTTTTATGTCAGCAGTATGGATCAGTTGTAACTTAATGTTTGATGTGAGGAAAAAGAGAAAGAAAGAAAAGGTATGAAAACAGGTTTGTCAGATGTAACCAAATAACAGATTTGTAATATTTTTTTAGCAGGACATAGCCCAGTGGTAAAGCACTCGCCTGATGTGATGTTGGCCTAGGATCGATCCCTATCAATGGACCCATTGTGCTATTTTTATTTCTAGCCAGTGCACTGTGACTGGTATATCAAAGGCTATGGTATGTGCTATCCTGTCTTTGGAATGATGCATATAAAAATTCCCTTGCTACTAATGGACAAATTTAACGGGTTTCCTTTCTAAGACAGTATTTCAAAATTAACAAATGTTTGACACCCAATAACTGATGATTAACAAATCAATATGCTCTAGCAGTGTCACTAAACAAGACAAACTTTTAACGTTGTAATGGATTGAAATAAATCATACTTATTTCATCAAATAGTTTCACCTTTCATAGATTCACCAAAATGTATAATCTCAACTAATAATATTAGTTACAAACCATGGATTTTATCTTTAAGGTCTTTTGCATGATCTCAACAGTTATCTCAAATGGAATACCTGCAGGTTAATTGCAATTAAAAGACTTCTTGCTGCTAATGGAAGGAACAGCCAATGTGTTGAATATGGTGATTAAACCGTATGTAATTGGGTTCAGCATATAATACAGATAAAAAATTATGTCACACATTGAGTTGCGGAAATTGGTATATAATGTAGATCAGATGGCCATAATAGAAAATAATTAATGGTTTCTTTTGTCTTCCATTTGAAAGCAAGTCTGTTTTTTTATATTGACAGTGTGTGTTGTGCAATAAAACATTGATCCGGTAATGAAATGAGAACATACTGTGCATTTAAATTGATCTAACGTGACTGGAAGCATCAGGCACATTTACCAAAATAGCATTGCCAGTTTTAATGGGGAATATAATGTTCATGTTGGTGAATCAAAAATTTAGAAAGATGGTCAATATATAATCCTTCATACTTTCTGTGTCAAATTTAATAATAATAGTAAAACCCAATTCCTTTATTTCATAAAATGATAGCTATTCAATTGTGCATAAATGTTTTGCACAGTTACAACGTAACAGTGATGTGCAGCTGACTGGAATATGATTTTTAAACCATAAACTGGATGCTTTGTTCCTAGACGGCCACAGGAATATAAACTATCGGCCACAGGAATATATACTATCGTCATGCAGGTTTGCAAGTAGTGATACCATCTGTACAGAGGATCCTTTACTGTCCACTTTCCTGTTTCCCCATGACTTCTTTTCTCCTGCCTAGAACCTGTCCAGCACTGTCCAGCACCTGTCCATCAACTGTTTTGCCATTTACCTCCACATTCTAGACCTATAGCTACATTTGCACTCATTTGTTAGACCAAATCTTTCTGGAACTGTGCAAATGTAATTGTTTCTAGTAAGAGAGTGTTGTATAGCCAACTTATTTCCTTGTTACCTATAAGTGATCTGATTTGCATAGATATTTTGATTAGACTGATATTGCTTTTGGCCAAGAAAACTATATGTGTACATGTGTGTCATTTGTTTTGTGGTGTATTCCGTTATGGATAAGGTAGGTAAATTAGAAAGCTAAAAGTTAAAGTTTGTTTTGTTTAACATCACCACTAGAGCACATTGATTAATTAATTATTGGCTATTAAATGACAAACATAATTCAAACTCGTAGTCATCAGAGGAAACCTGCTACTTTTTTTCATTAGCACTAATAGCAGTAAAAGATCTTTTATATGCACTTTCTCACAGATAGGAACGCACATACCATGGCCTTTTACCAGTTGTGATGCACTGGTTGGAACAAGAAAACAATAGATCATTTGAATGGATCCACGGAGATGGTTCAATCATATGACACAAGCACCCTTTGAGAGTGCTCAACAGACTTGGAATATCTACAATCTGGCAGCATTTTAAAAAAATTAAATCTTGGATTATTGGGGCTCTATTTTGTCTGGTAAAAATGATAAATAAATACCATCCTGTTTTCAGCATTACAGTTAACAATGTCAAATGTTAAACTACCCATTGAAATCAGATTAAATAATTTGACGGCTGCATGTTTCCATTTTCTGTTTGCCAAATATTTTAACTTACCTGTTATTGAATCTGATCCTCATGACAAAGACAATGTCATCTTGTTAGCTCGATGAAAACAAATTCAAAAAGCTGATTTCATCTTTATTTCTATGTGTACACAATTTAACAAATTTGTTTTGACAATTTGCCGAGTTGTAGGTTTTTGCATTTTATTTTGCAAGGGCAAAAGTTAAAAATATTTCCATTGGCCTGGGGAACTACTTTAGGATCTTAGAAAAATTAGTTTAAGAAATATCTTGTCATGCCATTCATTAATGGTCAGAACCATGTTTTATTTTTTTATTCCTGTTACAACTAGTGGACCACAACTGGTCAAAGGCTGTAGTATGTGCTTTCCAGTCTGTGCGAAAGTGCATATAAAAGATCCCTGGCTACTTTTAAAAAATGTAGCAGGTTTCCTCTGATGACTACAAGCCATAAATAACAAATGTATGATGTCATCCAGTGGCCAATGATTACTTAATCAATGTGCTCTAGTGGTGTAATAGTCCACATACCTGACAGGCATTATTTAAACTACTCATCTCCAACAATTTCTACTTGCCTGGGTTGACAGGGTGCTTATTACTTTCCACCCCTGCTAGGCAGCTGACATACTGATTGTGACATACTGATTGTGTATATCATGTGGAAGGGTGACCTTGCATGTGATGCCCAGGTTAAAACTTGTGGGATCTGCCATACAGTCTTGGACCCTTCTCTTCTCTTGGTCTTCCAGCATCAGAGTCTTAAACGTAGTAGCCATAATTTATTCTATAGCTTGGCCATAATATCCATGTCATAAACCCATTTGATATTTACCATCATTAATGCGGTTAATAATGTTTTGCTGTCAATGGGTCATTTATTTACAGCCAACAAGACTTGTATTCCTGAGCGTAACGTTTTGATGAGATTTAGTTGGAAGTGCCTGATGTCAAACTACATTTGTGCTATTCGCAATGACTAGTGAGGCGACTTCAGAACTTTGACTTACTAAATATTGAAGTAAAATGTTATTTTAGATGTATTATAGGATAAATAGAATTTGCAACTTGTGTTTTTTAACATTAAAACAATTAACCTCATCTAGTTAATTGGTATTTGATTTGACAGAGCCTCAACAAATACCAATTAAAATAGATTCAGTTGATATTTTCCATATTAAAAACACTATGTACCAAACCTTGATTTGTCATTATAAAAGATTGTTCACATATTATTTCTTTTCTTCTGTGTTTCACATGTATTTCTTGTTGGATATCACTTCTTTGGCATTCAGATTTTCAGTAAATTCAACCATGGCATTCAGATTTTCAGTAAATTCAACCATGGCATTCAGATTTTCAGTAAATTCAACCATGGCATTCAGAGACCAGAAGGACACTGGACTCTGTCTAAACCAGACTTACAACATACCGTCGAAATAGTCCGGTTTACACAGAGTTCATCCAGAATTATGGTTCTTGAATAATCGACAGCTTGCGATCAACAATGACATTTGAAACCATGGGTGGTTGGGAAACAGTCATACAAGCCATACATGCAATCGATTATTTCACAGACATAAAAAATAGACCTAAAGGGACATTCCTGGGTTTACTGCAATTTTTAAGATGTTATCAACTAACAGAGACTTTTTAACGATTGTAATTACATATCAAATATATTTTTCTGCATAAAATATTAGTGGCCGCATATTAAACATGTTTCTGGTCGTTCTAATATTTGTGCTAGGTTAAATTTCATTATATTTCCTAAAACATTATTTTTTTGTTCGTACGAAATTATTTGAATACAAAATCCAGATCTTAACAGCATACCACAATAAGAGTAAACTCCACATGAGTGTGATTACATATTGTATGTGATTTGGCGACGGTGTCTTGATTACTTGCCAATTGACTATTACTGTTCCACTAATTAAACAGCCCGTCGTCCAGTTAAATCCCAATCCGGTGTAGACAGAGGTAATTAATGCATGAATGGTTCTTTTGTTCTTGATTTTTGATCCGGAGTCTGGAATAGACAGAGTCCGGATTATGCAGAAATTTATACTTAAGAGATAAACGGTAACTGGATGGGACTTTAGAAATGGACCAGTTTACGCAGAGATCCGAATTACACAGAATTGGTTTAGACGGAGTCCACTGTATGTATATAAAAATATTATATATATATATATATATATATATATATATATATATATATATATACATGGACATCTATTTGCATGGTCTACAGGCTGGTATGTACTGTGTTCGGATCCCAGTAGAGGCATGGGGATTTTTAATCCAGATACTGACTCCAAACCCTGAGTGAGTGTTCCACAAGGCTAAAAGATCCCTTGCTGCCTGTTGTAAAAGAGTAGTCTTTGTGATGACAGCAGGTTTCCTCTGAAAAAACCTATCAGAATGATCATATGTTTGACGTCCAATACCTGATGGTAAGATAGAAAAATCAGTGTGCTCTAGTGGCATAATTAAATAAAACAAACTTTACTTTTTCCCTATTTGCCTGTAAACCAGTTTTTTCTAACATCTGTATTGACTATATATATATATATATTTATGTATGTATGTATGTATGTATGTATGTATGTATGTATGTATGTATGCATGTATGTATTGATGTATGAATATCTATATATTGTATGTATGTCGAGGTTGACTGTTACATACATAGATATTAATGCATTGGCGCAGGGGATGTATGTATGTATGTATATATGTATATGTGTGTGTATATATACATACATAAAAAACTTGATAACTGATGTTGAACAAAATGGTTGTATTATTGAACAAACATTCCATAATGGTGCTTAATTTGCGACATTTACCAAGAAATCCATTCTTTTGGATATTTGTTGAACACGTTAATTTAATCCTGTTTTCTTAATGGGGAAAGAAAATGTTTTGAATGTGCTGCCATTAGCAACTGACGGCACTCTTGTTTGCAGTTGTGTTCACCAGTATTTTGTGGAAATCCTGCCTGTCTGCGAGGTAAACAAGAAACATGCAGCGTTGTGTATGACAAGCATTTGTGCCGGGTTTGCACAGGTCTTGTGTTTCGTTCTCGCCAGCTTCCCTGTTCATTCTCACATCTCGGGTCTGAGAGCTTTAATTAGTACACAGCAGTGTAGTGGCGGTGGTGTCCGATGGATTATGCCAAACCAATTATAGAGGTTGCAAGCCTAATAAGTGTGTTCATAATGGTCATGACGGCTCGCTTAAGGCTTCCGTGAGGCTGGAGGGAAAATGTCCAAGTGTAGTTTTTGGATAGGAGACTTCTACTCTATCCTTTAATAATATGCTTCATGTCCCCTTCTATCTCTCTCTTCCCTCCACCCCCCACCCCCACCCCTCTGCATTGTATCCTAAGATTTTACAGGATGTTTCATTAGAGCACTAGAATGTATTATACAACTTCAAGACGAACAGGATGCAGCTCAGTGGTAGAGTCTTTTCCTAAGCTGTGGTGGGTCATCAAAGTAATCAGTCTAGCAGGGATTCTGCTAGAAGATAAAATGGGTAAAATGCCCCCCCCTCCCTCAAAGTTTCTTTTTTCATGGGATGACTTTTTTAGAGGATGACATTTTACCTGTTTAATATACTCAAAATTGTTTACAGATTTATTTTTCTTTACTTTTCCTTTTGACAGAACTGATGACTATTCTCATTACTGTATGATTAATGTTGGCTTTAAATTTTATAATTTTCGTATGTACAGCAGGATGAAACATTACTGAAGGAATATATAAAGCAGTGTGAAAAGAGATATGGATCCTAAATCCATTTTTCTTTTGGCACCTGCATTCTAAAAACTAAATTCTCTAATGCCATACCCAAATATTTATTTCTGGCAGAAACCTTGCTGGGTGAATGTGTTATTTTCCATTCTTGCCAGCATTCCACAATTGGTCAGTTGGTGTACATTGAAATCTATGATATGCAAAGATAATTTTGTTCAGTATTGTATCACAATTTGGTATAAAAGTTTGCTACATAATTCTAAGCTATTGCGGTAAATGGTAAATTTAGGACACAGAATCTTCCATGGTATGTGTGTATTTCTGACCAGTTGGTAGATGTATTCGATAATATAGACGGAGCATTAGGTGTCGCACTAGACGCTTGATTTTATTTTTAAATACTAATCTTTTTCTGACAGGTATATTTCCAGTTGCAAGTTTTTGAATCGGTCAAATTTAAAATGTGACATCATAACTCCGTAGTGGATCCAGGGGGAGTCCAGAGCCCACCCCTATCTGAAAACTGACCATAACCTTTAAGGGGAAATGTGATTATATTAACTGTTCTGTGTAAAAGGAGAGATCAGTCATCACATTGGACCCCCCCCCCCCTCTCAGAAATCCTGCATCCATGCCTGGTGATGGCAGTAGATTACACATTTTTATTTACCAATCTTGAATCTTATTTGTAAAAAAATCAATGTGATGACAGCAGGTTTAATAAAGTCTTTAACAATATTTGATATGTTTAATCATTTTCACAGTAAAGAAATTCTCTCTGTTCTTTTTTCATTTGGAAGGATATAAATCAATGATTTTTTATTGTTCAATATTATATACAGTATACATCCTGTTTTTAAAAAGGAATATACTCACACTGTAGCAACTATTGGTTTATAGCAACTACCGATATGTAGC
Source organism: Dracogyra subfuscus (assembly GCA_016106625.1). Classification (NCBI taxonomy): domain Eukaryota; kingdom Metazoa; phylum Mollusca; class Gastropoda; order Neomphalida; family Peltospiridae; genus Dracogyra; species Dracogyra subfuscus. The sequence continues at coordinate 10,210 of JAECMU010119349.1, forward strand.
AACTACAGGTATGTATTTTGCTCTGTACTGTCTTTGGACATGTTTATTATTTTACCTGCATGAAAAACACAGAAGGTGAGATGTACGGTAAGTGTTTATTTTCAAACAATATTGGCACTGGCCTTTATCATCCAGGTCTACGTGGAATGTTTTACCTTGAGCTCTATTCAAGAGAATCTGTAAGTGCTAAACTGCTATGCTAGGTCAGCCACTCACTGGCAATGGGTAAACAGCATGACTAGTCACTGGGGCATACATCCATAAAATGCCATGGTATAACAGGTGAGTGACAGGAATGGCCGTGTTTAATAAAGTAAAGCAGTATTTGTTTTATGATATCTCGACACATTTTAAACATCTCAACACTTGAGACAGAGAGAGAGAGAGTTGAAGTTTGTTTTGTTTAAGTACACCACTAGAGTACATTGATTTATTAATTGTCATCTATTGGATGTCAAACATTTGATAATTTTTACATATTCTTTAAAGAGGAAACTTGCTACATTTTTCCATTAGTAATTATGGATCTTTTATATGCACCATCCCACAGACAAGATAGCACATACCATGGCCTTCTATATGTCAGTCATGGGACACTGGTTGGAACGAGAGAGGGAGATGGGGGTAGGGGGGAGAAAGATGGAGAGAGAGAGAGAGAGAGAGAGAGAGGTGAAAAAGAGGCAGAGATAAGAGAAATGAGGCAGAGGACACTGCTGTCATGTAGGCTACTTCTTGAAAACCAACAAGAGATTGTTTATACTGTAATGTTTTCACTGTCAAATAGACAAGACAGTACATCCCATTTCCTTTGATGTACCAATTGTGGACTGCGGGTTAAGACAGGAAAACCCTGAGTCCTTTGACCCAATGCACCTTAAGTCCCATCCAAATATTTGTTTAAAACATCATCATACAAATTTGTATGATGATGTTGGGATTTGTTAGTACAGAGGTGTGGCAGTTGCACTTTATTAATAACTGAAGGTGAGAAAAATCATTCAGGTTTAAAAATAACAATAACAACTTAACAGTGAAGCTGAGGTCTAAAACAAAAAACAAACATTTAAAAAATAAATATCCATGGCCATTGCAAAATTATCAGGGGTGATCTGAATTAACACCTTGATTATTTTCATCCACAATGATTTTCTTTATAGAGAGATATTCAACTTCCATGTAACTCCCAGACTCTCTTCTGCCATTTTGCTTATGAGTCTTGACAAATTCAAAACTTCTGTTTATTCACGGTTCTTACATGTCCTGGAAATCCCGGAATGTCCTGGAATTCTGTGATTTTAGAATCCAGGCCTGGAAAAAGCAGTAAATTTTATTGTGTCCTGGAAATTTAGGCCAAAAATTTGGTGGTTTATTTTTCCTCAACTTTACTTTTGTTGTTCTCATGACCTATCTACATTTAGACAACAATTTCTTCTAAAAACATTCATTGATTGAACATTTCATGTCCTGGAAGAATAGAAAAAAGTCCTTGGAAATGTCCTTGAATTTCATGTTTTTACAAGTGTAAGAACCCTGTTATTGCTATTTACAAACTATTCACAATGTGTGATGGCAGATCACATGATGAAAATCCACTTATTTGGTACGTGGATACAACAAACTTGAACATATGTTGGGAAGATGAAATAGGCAGCTGAAAGCACCAGCATGTTGTAGAAATTAGACAAGTTTGCTAGAGAAGCTGTCTACACTATCAGGTTTCCTATACATTTGTTATGAGCATCATCACACAAATATATATGATGATGTCTTGAACAAATGTTGAACAGTGTGGATGGGACTTTGGGCAAGTGGTATACCATTGAGCTAATACCACTGCTTAATAATAATAATCTCGTACATAACTATTAGCAATATTAGCAGAAACAAAATTGATTGGACAGACAAAATGTTTAAAAAGACAATTGATTTTGGCTGAAGTTGGACCTATTTTAGTACTGCACTAATTCACATGGCATTAATTTTGATAGTCTGCGATCTTAACATGTCAGTCACCGGGGTGTCATTACTAATTGCTATGCATGTACACCGAGAATGGGATGAAGAATCTGAGAGAAATATCCATCTTCCATGTAACTTTATCATTATGGAAGTTCGCATTCGCATTATACTCATGATTGCTGATTGCATTTATGCAGATGGGGTACCGTGCGGAAAGATGAGATACGCAAGGATTACTTCTCCTGACGGGGGTAATTGTAGTGTGGAGTAAACCAAAAAGTCGGCAAACAGAAATCAATCTTATGAATTTGCTTCTTTCCTACAAGGGTTTCTCTGTCTTACCGGATAACCTATCTGGCCAGTGTTAACCTTCTGTTCTGATCCTAGCAGCTTGTTACCTCCTTCCCAGTCTAGTAAAAATGAAAATATAGGAATGTTTGCTTTCCATTCAGCCTTGGTCCAAGCTGTGGTGCAAAAGCACATGGTACTGTCAGTGTTTGCTGCTTATGGATTTTTATCATGTTAATCAGGAATCACTGTTAAAGATTATTTATTGTGATGAGCATGAAAAGGTTCATCGGTTCTGGTTCTAGAGTGTAACATCTGCAAGTGATGACCACGTTGATTATTTTTAAAGATATACACAGGCGATAAACAAGCACACGTAGCTGAGGAAAAGAAAAACGGACCAGATAATATGTGCACAGTTTTTTTCTTGGCCTCCCAGCACCAAGGAAGCGGCTTACCTATGTTTCCATTGTTGCTGAAAACATGTTGGCATCGGCCTGTGCAAATATTTGGGTATTAGCACAAAGACGGGCTCCGTTTGATTTTGGCATTTTTCAGTGGAGGGGACCATTGTCTATACATGAGACGTTTTCTTTTGGGGTCTGGTGGAATAATGTGTTCAGGAAGTGACAGTTATTTCTCAACTCCATGGTAAGTGTTTGTCTTTTGTTTAGTACAACAGTGCAGACACTCGTTTTAAAATATTTTCCTTATCCATGCATTTTTTTTTCACTCTTATTTTCGTTTTCTGCTGACAGCTAATTGTGATCTATCTTCACGTGATTACACTTTTTTTCTTCAGTCTTTCCGCTGCAACCATGAATGAGATTGTAATCCATAAAGCCCGTATGTTGGTGAAATGGATACCAAAAAACATATTTTTAAATTGCTTAGCAAATTTATGCCTATATTTGAGTAGAAATGTAAACCTGCCAAACGTAAATAGTTTCATTGGCTAATAATGGTATTCGATACTGGTTATATTTCTGTGTACATGTAAACATTTGAAGCTGGCTGTAAATAGAAAACTGGTTTCAACAGAAAGTAAGGATCATTCAATTGCCCAAATTTACCCAATCACTCCACTCTGCAGCTTTGACCTTGTTTATCAATATATTTTTAAATTCATAATTACATCATTTTTTGTTGGTGGGTTTTGTGTTCTTGACACATGTATATAGGTTTGATTCAGTACACAGACTTGCCTATGAATGTTACATTAACTGCATAGAATAAACTAGTCATAGCTGGTTTTATTGGGGGGGGGGGGGGG
>JAECMU010119349.1:19276-32417 GCA_016106625.1 Dracogyra subfuscus
CCCACCCCCCAACACTGGTCCCAGTGTTTGACAAATGTTTGAGAAAGTCACTATACCTTGCTGAAGAATGAACTAGAGCCCGTATAATAATACTCGCTTGAGGTGCTGGTGTCACAGGATCGAACCACCTTGATACTCCACTGAACTGATTGAGTTTTTTTCTTGTTCCAACCAGAGCACCACAGCTGGTCAATGGCCATGGTATGTCACTATGTGCTTTTGTGTCTGTGAGAAAGTGCATATAAAAGATCCCTTGCTACTATAATATTATGTCACAATTACCAAATGTTTGACATCCAACCTTAACTTTTAACTTTATAATAATTACATTGATAATGTCTACTACCCAGACCCAAAGCTAGTGGGTTTGTCAAACCCTGTTTGTCACAGTGTCAAAATCTGCTCTGAATATTGATGAATGAAACCTCTCAAAAACAGACCCTCTGTAAACTATCAAAATATCGATGGGCTTTGAAATTCTTTACATCCATATGATTTCCAGTAAACAGCATGTGGTGCCCATCATATAGGTTCACTGGCCTCTCGTTTTCCACTTCGATTAAATGAACCCATTGCTGTGTGTCGTGAGCAAGAGGCAATTTATTTGATTAACTTGAAATGCTCCCGGTCTGTCTTGTGAGCAGTCCTACAGTTAACCTTTTCCATTCCAATTTTTTCTTCTTCTGACACGATAAACTTCCAAGCTCTGCTGATTGGGCACAACCTTTTCCTCCCCTACTTAACATTGTCGTTAGTGAAAAGAAAAATTGATTTTCTATGATGGTTAATTTTCAACCGTTTTCAAACATTCCGTTTCACGTATCTGACCTGTCCAAACGCAATTAGGAAGTCGGTATTTTACAAGTTTCTATTTCTTTATGGCCTCATTGATTATTTGGTGGCACTGAAGTTTGCGAAAATCCTATATTCAAAGAATGATAAGCATCAAAGGTTGAATTAAGCAAATATGTATGTGTGTGAACATATAGAGAATTTGTCATGAATGTTTGTTAATATGGATAATATCAACTGAGTCTATGTTAATCAGTATTTGCCGAGGCTCTGCCGAGACAAATACTGATTAACTAGATGAAGTTGATATTTACATATTAAAAAACATGAGAAGCGAATTATACTTAGCCTATAACACTTCTAAAATAACATATTTTTTTAATATTTTGTAGATCAAAGTACTTAAGTCGCCTCATTAGTTATACAGGCTGGTAGGTACTGGGTTCGGATCCCAGTCAAGGCATGGGATTTTTTATCCAGATACCGATTCCAAACCCTGAGTGAGTGCTCTGCAAGGCTCAGTGGGTAGTTGTAAACCACTTGTACTGACCAGGGATCCATAACTGGTTCAACAAAGGTCATGGTTTGTGCTATCATGTATGTGGGAAGCGCAAATGAAAGATCCCTTACTGCCTGTCAAAAAAGAGTAGCCTATGTGGTAACAGGGTTTCCTCTAAAATACAGTGTCATAATGACAATATGTTTGATGTCCAATAGCCGATGATAAGATTAAAAATCAATGTGCTCTAGTGGTGTTGTTAAATAAAACAAAAATTTACTTCTTTTTTCCCCATCAGTATATGACGTCATCACGATTAGCAGAAATTAGTTTGACGTCATGCATTTTAGCTAAATCTTATTGAAATGTTACACTCATATATATAGGTATCGTTTGCTTGTAAACAAATGACCCATTAACAGCAACACATTATTACTTAGAGACCTTGCAAATTTGCATACCATTATTACACGGGTTAATACACTAAATTATCGCATGTTTATATGACTTTGAATTCATGGGTAAGTTATAAGATAAATATATACATTGAAATCCCTCTAAACTGGACATTCTTGGGACCAAGTACAATGTCTGGTTTACAGAGGTATCTGGTTTATAGAGGTTAATTTTTGTACTGATTTTTAAAAAAGGCTCTTGAAAATGGTTTGGTTTACAGAGGGTTTGATTTTTAGAGGTTTCAGTGCTTTCACTGTATATATTTGTGTGGGTGTATTTGTGTGTGGGTGTGTGTGGGGTGTATTCAATGTGTGTATGTGTGCACGTGCATGTGTGTCCAAATCAATATTAATCAACACATTTACATGTATATCATTAACCCAGTCACCATGGTTACCATATCAGAAGACCATATCTGCTTGATCAGTTTCTCGTTGAATATAGTTTGCATGCAAATATGCCTCAATAAAAAATGTATGGGATAGTTAATAAGTTGTTGAATATAGATATGAGGATGCAATGGCTGAGCTACAAATGAAGTAATTGCAAACTACGTGTATGAAGGTAAACACTGAACAAATGTGATATTTGCACCAGCTGTTTATCTTTTTTCCCAATTAGTTTTGGTGTACATTTGTATCAGATGCATATTTAATATACACAACACATCTGTTTGAGTGGTATTGATATAGGACTGTTCCATTTTTGAATAATTCACGAGTACTTGATGGCAGGGGTTGAATTAAAATGTTTAGGGGCCATGGAAAGCATTGCAGAACACACATTAGGCCACCAAGACAAGATGGAGGGACACCAAGAAAAAAACCTTTCCTTAAAAAAAGTGACACAAAGGCGACTTACTTTCTATTGAGTTTTCTCAGACAAAAATTATATCTTGGGTTTCTAGCCATGGCAGTTTGTTGGATACTATTGCCTTTTATCATATTAACAATGATAATTTTACAGTTTCTTATGTATAAAACATAAAAATGTATGGAATGATATGGTGGCAAACTACATGTAGGTAGGGCACCATAGCATTTTTCTTGCTGTCGACAAGTTGTATATTTGTTACAAAACGGCAAGTAGGGAAGGCAGCCATAGTGCCTGCTGTTGTTGCCTTGGTAACATTTGTACCCTGGTAAGTATCCCTTGAGCTCATTCTTTGGCAGAAATGCAACTTTTTCAGATCTCTGAAACCAGTCTTGAAGAATAATGGATCCCCCCCCCCCACCTCCACCAGTCAGATGGAGTAATAGGGATGTATTTTTATGGTTGAAGAGTGATTTTTTTATAAAGTGAACATTACCTAATATATTGGCAAAAAGAAAAAAACTAATTTCCTGAAAGTTTCATAGAAAACAGCATACTGTACACTAATATTTAAAAATCACTTGTAACCTCTAAAACATTTCTGTGTTAAAGCTAACCTTAGGCAGTGCAAAAACCTATATAGCTTTTGAATAAATCCAGGGTTTTTTCTTAATTATGTTACACAATAATTTTCAAACAGGTTTCTCAAAAAGAAAATACTTTTTTGCTTTCACTGGCTTTCTTTTTTTTCAGTCTTTTTTAATTTGTTCCCCATCTTAATTTTATTTTATAGAGAGAGGTTTCATTCCTTTATTGTGACACAAATAAAAACGAGCCAGACATTTATTACTGGATTGTCTTCCATTACTGTCATCTATTTCACCAGTGTTGCTTTCATAAATGATATTTAGGGCAAATGGATTCTTTTATTTCCTAAAGTCAGTCTTTCGCTTGATTGCTAAGCTAATCTGATGAAAAATGCCTTGCCATGGCAAGATATTGGGTAAACTGCCGAAATAACTAGGAGACAGATTACTTATTGAGTTTAATTCTTGGAATATATTACAACACTTTTGGAAGGCATTTTGGTTTGCTGTGCAATGCTTTAAACTCCTACTAGAAGGTATTTTTAGCTTTGCTTGTGTTCAGGCATTTCATGTAATAATGCAAATTGAATCTTTCCTCGAATGGAGGCCTGATTTTTCATCAAAGTCTACAGGAATCCGTATTAATTTCATCAACTTCAAATCTGGTTGCTTGCAGTATTCCAAGTGACTAATTCACAAATGGATGCTGATAGTAATAAGTAATATTAGTGTTTGGACAAAGAAATTATATTACTTAGCATAGATGTCAAACTACATGCCAGATTTAGTTGTTGTTTTAAAAGAAACAACAGTGACGTTCCATTGATCAATTATAATAATCAATATACAAAATGTATTGATTTTGCTCTAGCGATCACATAAAATCACATCAAATGTTCACTGTAATTGTACCTCCAGTTTAGATGATGTAACTGATGTAAATACGTTGGGATTTTCATGTAAATTATGATTAATCTTATGTAATAATTTTCGGAAATATTAAGTGAATACGATTACTGAATTCTCTGTTATTATTAAAAAAATTTAAACCGAATATGCATCGCGGTAATATGGCATCAGTCACACCAGGCATTAAATAAAAAATGTGGTGCTTCCCCCATCTTCCCCCATGTGATTAATTCTAGAACAGCCCTAAAGAACAGGTCACATCTTCGTACATGTTTGCTGAATGGCTGAGCCGGATGATGTCTTAATTCTTTTGATTTGTATACAAGATCTGATCCCAGATTATTCATGTTCTGTTATTAGCGGCTACTAAAACTTTCACTTTGATATGTGCAGAATTGTTGTCTATTTGTCTTCCACTTGGCCCTCTACCAAAGCAAGGTAATGCCAATTTAATGAGTTCATTTGCTGGTCTTGTTCGATAGAGGTCCATCCAGACCGAGTTTCTAATGAATTGCACTGATGACTCTGTCCCAGTATTCTGTTGTTTCAAGACGTGATAGCTTTGAGGTTGTTGCCCATCGATCTGTCTGACCATCACAGCTGCGGGACACACTAGGAGCAAGTTAAAACCGAGTTAACATTAGTGACCAGCGTGTAACCGTGTTTTCCAGATAACTGCTCCCACCACTATATGTAATTTCAGTGCCAATTATAGCTATGTGACTCCATGCTATCATTCTCTCTTTTTCTTTTTTTTTCTTTTTGTTTTCTTTATTCGTTTTCTCTCTTTTTTCACATTACTTTCTTTGGCTGGTAAGACTCTTTTCTGTTATTTTACCATTGCCAAGCATGGTCAATTATTGAGGACCGAGCTGTGTTATGTTATTGCATTAGTTGAAATACATGGTGCACAGTCATGTCACAGACATACAAATTAAAACAGCCACTGTCTGGGGTGTAATTACATATAGATGTAGTAATGGCATTTTGCTCGGAATAGTTGCCACATGGTGATGTCATGCATACAGACGGCAACTCATTCAGACTATGCTTCGATCATATATTCAATGAATATTCAATGTCCATGTAGATTGGGCAATGTAAGAGTTAAGGTATTAAATCTTTGAGCCATATTCATTATGTATATCTTTTTTTGATGGCAGAATGTAGTTCTGGTTTTCATTACTGATTTACATATTGCTAATCAGTCTGCACAGAGGGATTATTAATCAGATATTTGGGGATTTATCCAGGCTTTCAATAGATCCATATGTAGGCCACCCCCCCCCCCAAAAAAAAAAAAGTGGCACTGAAAATTCCCAATTTCTATGCTAAAAATACCCAATATATATATATTTAATTGTGTCTGTTCTAATTAATTTAACATTCAGTGACATGAAAAAAAAATCTCAAAGCATGATTTATTTGCACTAATTTCTCCAAACATTATCAATTTCCCAAACTAGAATAAGAAATTGATTGATTTTGCAGCCACTTGCTGCAGCCCCAAACAATAAAATAAAAAATAAAACAAATAAAAACTAATTCAATGTCATCCACATATTTGCACTTGTATTTAGTAATAACTTCATTGATTTGTTGAATAAATACAAACAACTTTGATTGTTATATGTGTGTGTGTGTGTGTGTGTGTGTGTGTGTGTGTGTGTGTGTGTGTGTGTGTGTGTGTGTGTGTGTGTGTGTGTGAAAATAAGAATGCTTAAAAGGGTTAATATGCTTTTGTTGTGCATTGTGTTCTTCTGCACTATTAGAATATTAAAAGGTGTGTTAATTGTTCTGGTCACAGTTGTTACATCACTCACTCCTGTCAACATCAACACGCACATCAATAAACAGATGATATCCAGGACTGTTCAAGTCACTTCTGACAGGAACAATGGCCCTTGTGTTCACTGCCGACACGAATGTGAAGTAATATAATTTGTTCAGTTGGGGAAGGCAAAGAAATGCAAAAAAGAAAGGAATAAAAAAAACAAAAACATTTAGAAGACTATATTTGCCCAATATTTTTTTTTTAAATCATAGTGTCATTTGTGTAGTTTTATCTTGAATCATGAATGTGAAACGATAAAAATGAAAACATGAAAAAAAAATTATATCACATCAGTGAACAAAAATCCACAAATTGTGTATATTTGTATATTTTACATAATAGAATAAATAATATAAAAAATGAATAAATATTATGAATTTAATTCCCATATATTTATAAAAAGTATGAGTATTCAGTACAGTGGCCTGAAAATTAATAAAAGATCGCACCGTAGATTCGTTTGACAGCCTGAGCAAGTGCATGTTTAGACAAAGAAAGTAATAACATCATCACTGTTTGGATGAAATTTGACCTCTTCTGGCTCTAGAGTAGAGATAACAGTACATGTAGCTGTTTAGTTTTTTTTTTTTTTTTTTAACGACGCACTCAACACATTATAATGATGGTTATATCCGCGTCGGACAGATGGTTATGTCGATTTCGCTTACTCACACTTATTGAAAAAAAAAGGTGGAAACCTTTTGTTAATTTTAAAATCCCTTATAATTATTGGATACACTATACAGTCAACAATAAATACATTTATAGATTATTTCAGTATATTTTATGCTATTTTAAGCAGTTTGTATTGCACAAAAGCCTTTTGCTTTTGGACTAGGACACTCGATCCGACAGAGCTCTAAACATAGGTGTTGATTGTAACCAGTTGCAAATTCTGGTCCTTTGTTTTAATTGGAATGTAATACCTTGATCAAGTTGATGGCTCTCTAACCAAGAATTGTGTTATCAACTTATCGTTAACGTCTGTTTAATCTCTTGACCGGCTCAGTAACTTTGACGAATGTGTAGCCTAGTGGCAGTCGATTGACACCACTGTAGGTCCGACTTCAGGCCGGTCCACTTGACGTATAGGAAATTGTTCCAATAATAGAAATGGACAGGTGCTTCAGACCGACAAAAGTGGGACCGACAAATGCACATTTTATAAAAATATTTTCAGCCTCAGAGATCGAGAATCGATCCCAGACCGGGGAAAAAAAGGGCTTTTCCTCACCCCTGATGTATATAGACTGGATATAAGTTAAACATTATCACTCGGTGCTTTTATCAGATATGGCAATAAATAATATAGAGCAAAATAAATTAGTTAACAGTTTTTATCACATTTATGGCCTGAATAAAAAATGTTTTACTTGTCAGTGACAAATGAAAATTAATTTTTTATAGAGGATATAAATTTGTTAACTGGTACCGAATTTGTTACTTTATTTATTACCTCAGCTATTTTTGTCTTCTCTATTTAAGACTTATTTTTTAAATTCATACATGTAGGTCTATATGTAACTTACATAGAAATGATGTAAACCACTTTACACACTGTTCTGAGTATTGCTATAAACTTTGTATTTTATTCACGTTCATGGCTAAACTAAACTAAATTAAAACGATTAAAACTGAGATGCATAAATACAAACTCTTTAAACTATGTGACATAATTTGTGTAACCAGTGGTATGTACTATCCTGTCTGTGGGATGGTGCATATAAAAGATCCCTTGCTGCTAATAAAAAAGAATAGCCGATGAAGTGGTGAAAGTGAGTTTCCTCTCTCAATGGTCCTTAACCATACGTCCAACGTCATATAACCATAAATAAAATGTGTTGAGTGCATCGTTAAATAAAACATTTCCTATTTCCTAATTTGTGTAACTTTGCCAAATTGTGATGACATCATATGTAGTCTCAACAAAGTCATTGGATTGTACATCCAATCATCCAATAATATTGTATATTGCACCAGTGCACAATAATTTCTCAGAGATAAATTATGATTTTTCCTTCCCTGGTGTCTGCTGAGGTAATAAACACTTAACATATCCTTGTTTAGCATGAAGCCCCAGTCATATGAGAAAATATTCTTGTGCCAGTAGTTTCTTGAATAAAGGAGGAAACTTGTTTACTTATCTGATGATCATCACATCTTAATGAATCATTTATTCATTCTTTAAGATTTAAAATGTAAATTAACATGCAGAATTGTTAATATGTACACCCATTAAAAGCTCCATTTTTAATATTTATACCTTGATAACAGAATAGATGTTTTGAAAAATTAACATTCAAGCAAGTAGAACATTATATTAATATTCTAATTAATTACATGTACGTCCATTGATATGGATATGAATCATTTGGGCTGGATTCTATGTTTTTTTTACATTAAATACACATCAGTTTTATAATAATATGCAGGCACAAATGTTTTGCATGTAATTCATCTGTAAATATATATTGGTTTCAGTTTCAATTTTGATTAATTTGCACATAATAGTCTACCAGTTTTAATAAGATAGATTAATTTATTATATTACATGTAGTTTTAATAAAGATCATTTCCATAAACAAATTGCAGTGCAGATTACTTTCCGTGTAATTAATTTTAATGTAGATCAGTTTTCATTACAATATGATTCATACTGTAGTGTTGTACAAATAAAATGTGAGGAAAAAAACACTCAATATTGCCAGTGTCCTTTGAAGGTACAAGCTTTATTATGCTCATGTTTGCATTGTTCAGATCACAGTTGACTATATTACTCATAATTATTATGTCCCTTTTTATCACTCCTTTTTTTCTCAATAAAAATGTATACATGTACAATGTATGTTTCTGTATAAGAGATGGGGGTTGTAGTGGAGAACATGTATCTGTATAAGAGATGGTTGGGGTAGTGGAGAACATTTTAAGTGCTTAATGGATTGGTTCATTGGTGACCATTGAAGTTGACACAGCAAGCACTTTCGATACTAGACTTCCGAGACTGATCCTGGTAATTGGTTTTAAGTCTGACTCGACATGGTGGAATGGCTGGATGGGGGTTAACCAAAAATCTAATCGGGCATCTGCTGTGGACACATGATGAAGGTACAGTGTTCTGACCTTCTCTGAGTGTTTTAGAATTGATCAAGTTGTTGGTGGCTGGACATTTTCACTGTAAATCGGACCTTGTCAAGAATGTTTTGTTATCGTGTATCTTGGGGATTAGAATGTTCAGGGTATAAAGCCAACCTTCTCAAAGTGTCTTATTGTTGAACACTGGAGTTGGTAAATGGACATAATTAGGAAATATTTTTTTGTAGTTTTTTTTAAGTACAAAATTTTCTTTGACAACATTGTGCCAAGCCTACATGTACTTACAAGACACATTTACCAGTTTTTTTTTTATTGCAGTCTTGGCAATTTGCCGTTTTCAGTGCTTTGGTTTGGAGTTTTCTTCACTTTATTGATTACAGTCGTGCTGTGCTATCCAAATTAATTAAGCTGCCTTGATGGTACTATAGCCATCATTAAAAAAGCCATGGAGTGACTATATTAGGCAAGGGCAGTATTTAATTCAGTCTTGTGATGCGTGTACACGGATATGATCTAAATAACATCAAGATATCTACATATTTATTCCTGTTTTGAACCATCAAACATCTGGTCTCCTGTTTTACCAATCATTTACACGTTATTCTATTGGCTGGCTATTGGTTCATATTTAGAAAATATGAGAACATAAAATTGAGCTACAGTGTATTTGATTTGTGGGTGTGTGAGGGTTTTATTGCTATTTTCTTATGGATTTATCATCAGCAATGTAAAAGAACCTGATAATTGAATACTGGAATGGTCTCCTGTTTTTTTGCCCTCTATCTTTATGATGCAGTGAGCCAGAAATCTTTATGTCAAGACATTTCTTAAGAATTTCCAACAGAAAATGCACATCTTTATAATGGTGTCTGATTCTGTATACATGTAGATTTGCTTCTGTGGGTGTAAGGCATAGGTACTTGAGAACATTTTGGAACTGGTTAGCATTGATTTCTGATCATATCTGATCAAAGTGCCACTGGATCTATGGCATCTCTATGGATTTTCTTGGAATCTGCTAACCATCAGGTGAATGAACAAACTGCCTGAAGGCCCAAGTTCACCCGCTACAAAAAAAAACTGCAAACACTGGGTGATGCCAATGGTGATGGAGCTTTTGTCATTCGCAAACGAGTACGTTAAAGTTGTTACTGCCATACAGAACTGGACAGGCTGTGTCATGCCATTGTGACACTTCATATGACATGCTGGCAGAAAAGGTAAGATGTGGAGGAATGTATTTTTTTTTTTTTTTAAATGTCTGTATAAAGCTTAGGGATGCTATGAACAAAGTTTCCATTGTTGGTAGTTCAATCAATAGAAATGGAATAGATTGCTCCCGTTAATGGCAAATACAGTTGCTTCTGATGATACTGAATAGTGATGGTAAAGATAGGAGAAATCTGCCACCACCAGATTGACTAGAAGTAGAATCTACTGTTTGGGTTTACTGTGATAAAACATATAATAAAAATAGGCTTAAATTATTTCAGTTAACTAAGAATGGTGTGGGATTTATTATTTGGGTTGACTGAAGGAAGACGTAGGATTTGTCATTTGGGTTGACTGAAGAAAGAAGTAGAATTTGTCTTATGGGTGGACTTCAGAAAAAAAGTGGGATTTGTCATTTGGATTAACTCCAGAAAGAAGTGTGATCTATAATTCAACTGGTGCTGTGGTATTAAGTATAATCTATGTAGCTCTGTCTGTATAGTTAAGTGTAATCTATCACCGTGTTACACTGAGCAGACAAGAGAATAATAAATCTATCGTTGGAGCTGGCAGTGTAGTGCAGAGTAAAATAGGCCACCAGTATTGGCTGTGAAGAGAATTAGTTGATGCTTTGTGTTATTGCAGTAGAGTGTTAAAATGTGTTTTGTTTAACAACACCACTAGAGCATATTAATTAATTAATCATCTCTAACACATTGTCTTTTGGACATTCAACAATTACATTATGCTCAAAAGAAAGGGTATTAAATGATGCATTACAAAGCTTTATGGGAAAGAGGATGGGGGTATTTATTATTAATTACTTTTCAAAACAATATCTTATTATATTCATGTTGTAAATTGCACCCATTCATAACTGTTTTATCTTTCACAGATTGTTATTTTTTAATCTTAATATTTATTACTAAAGAAAACAACATGCAAATTTGAACATAGTGGTCTTAGAAAGTTCAGTTGTAGTCCAGTTATAATAATGGCAAATATTTTCACAAGAAACATTTATACAGAAATCCACAAATGATGATTTGATTGCAAACTTTATTGCCTGCAACAATTATTTCCTTTGTAGTACATACTTGTAAGTAGCCAGTTTTTCAATTAACCCAATTAACACATAATTTGGAATTGTCTGGCTTTGAAAAGCACCTGGTACTGTATAGCGTGTTTATGGACTACTGGCCTATGATGTAATTATAGTGTGAATGAATTGGGAATGGCACATCCATTCAGTCCACTGGTACCAACATGAATTTATTTCCTGCAAATTCACCTACTTTAGGTGCCAGTTGTGAAAGATTAAGAGAGTGAGAATATTTTTCATTCAGTTTATGGTATAATTATATTTACAATGTTGATAAAGAAAGTTGTCCATAACCATAGAGTGCGTATATTTATTTGTGTAGGACAGCTTCCAACTTCATATTGATGGATCAGACTGTATTAGTCATTTAGTGCTGGATCATTAAAGTCACAAATCCTTGTTTTAACCCATAAAAAATGGACACTAAGTTTTATTTAATCTACAAAACTGTATATCGCATTTGGATAAAGTTACATCAGAGTAAAATAAGAGTCCGTGGCATTGAAACGGGGAAATATCTTTAAAAATAGACTAGAACTCGACTCCATAACCGTTACTTCTCAGACTCGCATGCATTTTTGAAAATATGAAAATATTAGAAACACCAGAATTACCAAAAACACTTCATTTGTATGAACCGACCTCAATGGTGTCATGGTTAGGCCACCGGTCAACAGGCTGGTAGGTACTGGGTTCGGATCCCAGTCGAGGCATGGGATTTTTAATCCAAATACTGACTCCAAACACTGAGTGAGTGCTCCGCAAGGCTCAGTGGGTAGGTGTAAACCACTTGCACCGACCAGTGATCCATAACTGGTTCAACAAAGGCCATGGTTTGTGCTATCCTGCCTGTGGGAAGTGCAAATAAAAGATCCCTTGTTCGGAAAGAGTAGCCCATGAAGTGGCGACAGCGGGTTTCCTCTCAAAATCTGTGTGGTCCTTAACCATATGTCTGACGCCATATAGCCATAAATAAAATGTCTCGAGTGCATTGTTAAATAAAACATTTCTTTCTTTCTTTTCATTTGTATGGAAATGGATAATCTGAGTAATAAAATGTAAGTGATGTCTAATCATAAACAGCTCTAATAAAGAAAAATATGCCTTAGTGTTTAAAAACTAGGGTCTGTCACTTTAATGGCAACAATCAATTAGCGTGACACATGACTACCAGTCTCGTTCTTTGGACTGGCTGCTTTTTTTTTTTATGTGCCTGAGAAAATCAACAGTTGCTCAATGAGGTTCCGATACTCCAATAATCACTGGCAATCAGGCAACTCTTCCTTTGTTCTATATGCAAACATAGCACATTCTTAAGCCCATACATGTAGCTTCAATGGTTTCCTGTTTAGAATTTAGATTGATTTGATTTGATTTCAACTTATTTTCGTGCTTATATCCAATTAAGGTTCAAGCAAGCTGTCCTTGGCACACATCTCAGCTATCTGGGCTGTCGGTCCAGGACAGTGGGTTAGTTGTTAGTTGGTTAATGGTTAGTGAGAGAGAAGATGGTGTAGTGGCCTTATATCTACCCATTGAGCCTTTAAGAACTCGGTCTGAGTTATAGCTGGCACTGGACACATAAAAATGTACAAAGCAAAGGTATTCTAATTTTAACTTAATATATTAATTTTCTGACCATTTCTTGTCTTTGAGACTTTAAAGGCCCTTTTCCATGGCGTATATTATTGCCAAATTTTGGCGTCGAAACCGTGTCAGTTTTGTCTGTGCGGACAATGCTAAAAAATGTCATAATTACGTCATTAACGTTGGGGTATCCCTTCTGATGATAACGGAGCCCACAAATCACAATATTATCTCCGTGTCCTGGGGGGGGGGGGGGG
>JAECMU010119369.1:0-15822 GCA_016106625.1 Dracogyra subfuscus
AAACATCTAAATGACTTACAATCACAATGCCTGGTGGTTCTGCAAGTCGGTAGATGACAGAGGTGAAGTTTGAGACAAAACATCTAAATGACTTACCTTCATAATGCCTGGTGGTTCTGCAAGTCGGTAGATGACAGAGGCGAAGTTTAAGTCATAACATCTAAATGACTTACCTTCATAATGCCTGGTGGTTCTGCAAGTCGGTAGGTGACTGAGGCGAAGTTTGACGTCAGGCCATCATGACAGGATGGGCGAGTTTTCTCTTTGATTTGGTAGTGAGCTGGTCCTGGCTTATCTGCCTCATCCTTCTTCGTGAGGCCCTGAATCCGAGACGACGTGGTGCCGAACACCCCCCGCCTCGTGCTCTCCAAGTAGGCCTTGCGCATGCTTTCTGCTCCCAGACCACTGATGTTGTATGACCCGGGACCTGAAATATGTTTACAGAGCAATCATAAAATGTGCTGCACACAACTTTATCCTGAGAAAAATACTTATCATAAACAGTAATCCATGGACTAGGCTATCCCTAGCAGAATATACCATTGTTTGAGATCAGGTCAAGTAGAAAAGAAACAACCCTTCATGTTAATCCTAGTCAAATAAATTTAATTTAAAGTTTCAATTCAAAACCTTGAAATGTGTTAATTACTGGGAATGTCATTAGTTTAGATTCTGATCAAATGACATCACTAAATAACAGAACAGTATCTTTTGAATCACTGATAAAATGCAGAAAATGACATCAATACAGAAGATATGGATCATAGTAATAACCAAAAAAAGGAAGAAAGTTTTTTCAACAACTTGAACTATGTTATTTTGTACTGTTTTTAATTTGTAGGTGCTGATTTAAAAATAATAAAAAATTAAGTGTGTGGAGGGTGGGGGTGGAATTTATCAATATGTACAGCAATAAGAAATTTAGCCTAAAATCACTTAGTGTAGTAAATCTATTTTAGACATCAATAACCTGTACTTATATCAAATTAAGGTTCAAGCACACTGCCTTGGGCATGCTTTAGCTGTCTGGATAGACTACCCAGGACAGGAGTTAATGGTTGATTACTGACCTCAGTGGTGTCATGGTTAACCCATTAGACATAAGTCTGGTAAGTACAGGGTTCGCAGTCCGGTACGCGTTCCCAGCCAGAGGCAGGTGTAATACTACTACACCCTCTTATCTCTCACTACCCAACTAATAACTAACCCACTGTTCTGGAGAGACAGGCCAGACAGCTGGGATGTGTGCCTGGGACAGTATGCTTGAACCTTAATTGGATATAAGCCAGAACAAAAAGTAAAACAAAAAAGAAGAAAGTTTAATTGTTAGTGACAAAGTGGTTGGTGACCTTTCACCTCCCCACTAAGTCATTAAAACTTGATCCAGGTGGTAGCTGGTACCGAGATCAGATCCCAGTACCTACAAGCCTAACCATTATATACATACACCAGTATCTACACAATATAATATGTATCCATGTAATTTTAACTGGGCTATTTCTCGTCACATCCAGTGCACCACGACTGGTATATCAAAGGATGTGGTATGTGATATCCTGTCTGAGGGATGGTGCATATAAAAGATCCCTTGCTGCTAATCAGAAAGAGTAGCCCATGAAGTGGCGACAGCAGGTTTCCTCTCTCAATATCTGTGTGGTTCTTAACCATATGTCTGATGCCATAAAACCGTAAATAAAATGTGTTAAGTGTGTCATTAAATAAAACATTTTATGTGACTATATCCAAGCATGTCTATCCCATGCCTAGTCTTTGGCAGGACCAGTGGCTGGGCATGGGACAATAGATATAATATCCAAGTTATTTAAAAGCACATTTATATAACTGAGAAGTGAAGCAGTGGTGTGTAACCAGAAATATATCACAGCATTCAGTTCAAGGGAAACAATCCTGTTTGCCTCGAGCAGTACCAAAAGTCTACACACATTAATTCCATTGATTTTTTTTTGTTTCTTCATTAGAGTTTAAGGCTGCACTACACCAAAATAAATGTGAATTTATAAAATTTTGAGGTATAGGCTTCTGTGTAATAACCTTTGACATCCAACAGCTGATGATTAATTAATCAATGTGTTCTAAAGTTGTTGTATAACAAAACAAACTTTATGTGTAATAACAATTATAGCTCCAATTGGCAGTGTTATGCGACTATTCATTTATAAGAAAGCCACAATTTGGTGGTGGGTTTTCAATTTCTACTGGGTGAACTCACACATCAATATATGTTTATGTTTAATACAGTCACACACTCTGAATTCACATACTGCAGAAAATCACAAGAATTTAACACAAGTTTTCCAAAAAGAATGTTTTTTAACTTATGATAGGACTCTACTCACACTTTTATTGAAATAACAAGAAAATGAGTCTATTATTAAAGTTGTCAGATAAAAAAAAACTTTGTTTTGTTTAACAACACCACTATAGCATATTGATTAATTAATCATCAGTTATTGGATGTCAAACATTTTTTAATTCTGACATATAGTCTTACTGAGTCGTCATCAGAGGAAACCTGCTATATTTTCCCATTAGCAGCCAGGGATATTTTATACACATGACAGGACAGCACACACCATGGCCTTTTACCAGTTGTGGTGCACTGGTTGGAATGAGAAAAAAAACCCAAACAGTTGAATGGATCCACTGAGGTGGTTCAATCCTACATTGCAAGCACATCAGACGAGTGCTCAACCAACTGAGCTAAAAACAAATTTAGTTTTTGTTTGTTTAACGACGCACTCAACACAGTATAAGTACGGTTATATCGGCGTCGGACATATGGTTATGTCGAGAGAAAAAACCAGTGGTTAGCTGACGGGGATCGATCCTAGACCGACGCACATCAGGGGGGCACTGTACCACTGGGCTATGCTGCCCGCTCAACTGAGCTAAATCCCACCCCCTAAGATGTCTGAGATACAGGACTGGACCATGACTACATTTTAGGTGTGTCTGTCATAAAGTGTATGCCATAATTAATAGGGTTTTTTGGGATGGGTTGTTATATGTGCAGGCAAGGTGTCACTTCATCATACCTGGCTGTTTCTTAAGCGATGACTGCTGCTGGAATCTCACCGACGTCTGCCCGAATGGACTTTTCTTCAGTCCCGTCACTCTGTTCAGAGACTCCAAAGCATTGCGAGGATCGTTGTACGATCCCGGAGCTGGGTTGCCTGCCTTCAGAGGCTGGAAACGCTGAGGACACAATTTGTATTCAACGGTAATCAATAGTCTCCACACTGCCATTGTAATGACAGACAGACACGTTTAAAAAACAACAAATTACATCACAACAAAGAAATATTTGTTCCACATGTAACACAGGGTTTTCATTGTTTCAAAGTATGAGGCTGCTTATTCTGAGCTGGCAGCTATGGTATGCATCTTTTTAGACAACATAATTAATCTGTAATATAATATGTAAAATGCAGCCAGTGCAGAAGTTACAACAGTTGATGTAATTCACTGGCTGCCATCTTACTTTGACAACAACTTTTAAAAAATAAGATGATAAATATGAATCTACCTACACATAACACATAATATAATTAGTGTTTGATATGAACAAGAAATATTTTGGGCAGTTTGATTATGTGTGTGTTTGAAAATGAGTTGCCAAATTTAGTTTTGAAAAAGTAAAACTATCCCCCTAAAAAACCCACCACCCATCCCCAAATTAAATTCAACAATATTAATTGTTATTAAACAGTCTAATTTTATTTTTTTTGAAAAGCTTTGCCACATTGAACTTCCATTGATCTTTGGTAATATGATAAAACAATGTAATGCAACTTTTTCAGTATTAATAAATATAATTGAGAATTCATTTGACAGTAAAAGGCTGAGATATGATCAGTAACATTCTTGCTTTAAATAGAGAGACACACACACACACACACACACACACACACACACACACACACACACACACCATATACATATAAATATGGTATAACTATTTGCATCCTTTACAGTTTCTGATGCCATAACTAAAAATAAAATGTGTTGAGTGCATCGTTAAATAAATAATTACCTTTCCTTTCCCTTACAATTTTGAAATGTAATAAGGTCTTTGAACCGTGAATTATTTTAAAATGGTAAAAAACATGTATCATGGAAGATTTTAGGCCATCCCATTGACTGTTGGAATGTTTGTACCGGTCTACTAACAGAAAAGAAAATAGAATACTTACTTTTGCTTGTGACATGAACGGAGGGTGCTCCACTTCAATTCCCTCTGTGTTGAGTTTGGGTTGACACGGATCAAACTGGCCCTTGATTTCATACTTTCCAGGACCAGGAATAGCCTGAACATACAGTTAAAGTTTCTTTTTGTTTAATGACACCACTAGAGTACATTCATTAATTTTAATCATCGTCTACTGAATGTCAAACAATTGATAATTCTGATACATAGTCACCATAAGAAACCTTCTACATTTTTTCCTAATGCAGCAAGAGATCTTTTATATGCACTATCCCACAGACAGGAAAGGAAATAGCACAGCCTTTGACCAGTTGTGGTTCACTGGTTGGAATGAGAAAATACCCAATTAGTTGAATGGATCCACCGAGGTGGTTTGATACTGCAGCACAAGCACTCAACTGACTGAGCTAAATCCTGTCCTGCCCGAAGATACATATAGCCATCAATAAGATATTTCAAGAAATGTCGTGTTTTTAATGTTACAAAAGGCTCCCACGATAATATTACGATAACATTCCACAATAACTCTTATTTACTTACAAAACATAATTAACGAATGAACAAATGAATGCATGTTTAATGACACCTTAACACAAAGGACATATTGGTTAATGAATGAAATATAACAAGAACATTGTGTTCAGTATAGTAAGTTTATGTGACTGCTACTCAATTTTAAAATGTCAATTTCAGTTCGTTAGTAACTGTCATTAATAAAATTTTATAAATATTTCCCGGAATAAGTCTGTAATAAAAAGTGATGATGTTATCTGCTTATGGTGTAGGCATATCAAATGATACTGTCCCAAGCCCAGATGAATGACTACACTGATACAAAAGCAACAATGTAGACAATATATCACAATAAAAATTATGACAAAGAGTATATATAATATTCTTAACTTTCTTTAAGGATTTAGGTTAAACAGCAGGAAACATTTTGTTTTCAAAATCTTGATCATCAACATTTCTAGTCAACTGAAATTTGATTAGCAACTACCATTTAATGTTTTAAAATTGATTAGCTATCTCTGAAATCTGCGTAGTGAATAGGTCATTTATTGGCTTTCAAAGTGTAGCAGGAGGTGAAATCTTTATACTAATGTTGTTCACAAATAATTGTGGTGTGGTCTTGGTAATTTTTATACTTTTCATTACTGTGTCATCACAGAATTAAAATAATTTATATTTCATGTATGAATTCCTTGTTTAAAAGTCAGTTTATTGGGTTTTTGACATATTAAATTCAAACTCATAGTTTTAAAGAGTGTATTTTGAGTTCTTGCTGAATGAATACATAAAATAACACTGATAGTTATTTTAGTAGTTTTATAGCACTTTAGTCATAAATGAGACATTCCTTTCATAGTTTAAATAGTGCATTTCGAGTTCTTGCTGAATGAATGAATAAAATAACACTGATAGTTTATTTAGTAGTTTTATATAGCATGTTAGTCATAAATGAGACAGATTCCTTTTTAGTTATCTGCATACCATTACTAATTGGTCTCGGTGAGAACAGAAAGCAAGCATCACACATGCATTGTGACACATAAATACCAAAAACAAAGAACTTGAGATGAAGACTAACCAAGTCTTGTAATGGCATGTGTGGTGTGGGTTTTTTTTTAATAACCTGGGGGAAAATGACACAAACTTACACAAGATTGTAACATAATATGCTTAAAGATTATCTTGTTTGATTAAATAAAAAAAGAAGAAGAATCTGCTTCCAGGAAAACATTAACGTGTCTAGTGGTCACAACTGGATCTTTGAACAATTCAATTTTTTCACTCCCAGTTCGTCGTTATAGCAAACTTCAAAGCGACGTGGGATGATGGAGGAATCACGAAAATGACGGCATGACTCAGAGAGAGAGAGCTAATCGGGAAATTATGATCCAACCATTATCACCTCCGCCAACTGATGGAAGTTTTTGTGTCACTAAGATGCTTTACGAGGTGCTATCCACTCCCTGCTTGCCAAATTCTTACAAAATTGACTCTTACTCCAGTCAAAAGAAGGCATGGCGTCTCGATTTTATTTCCCAAAAGAATCAAAACAGAGCTAATGATAATTATGACCTGTAATTCATTCCAGCGTTTGCAGAAAATTAAACTTAGTTCTATTTATAGATATATAGAGAAGAAAATCTCACATAATTCAAGTGACTTATTTTCTGTTTTCACTACATTTTATCATTAGTGACTGTCTAAACAGTCCTAATTAAAGATATATTTCTGTTAATACTTTTTATAGGACTTCTTTAAACATTTAACTCATAACATTTTCATTGTCAATAAAACGAATAAAACAGATGCACACATTTTATTACAGCAATCCATAAAATTACAATAAAGTGTGAATTGTTTTTTCTGTTTCAAAAAATATTGGCGACATTAAATTTCTTGTAAAAACCCCCTGCAGGGTTAGAGTTAGGGTTAATTTAATAAAATATTTATCTATGATATTATTTAGAGTATTAAATATTATAACAATAACTTGAGTGTGATAAAATATTAGCAACTGATATCACCTTAATGAATTAGTTAAAAGCACTGATCCTAGGCATGAGGCTGGAGACAGTGTAAAGTATGTTGGGCTATTTCAACTATTAAAATTCACTTTACATGACAAAATCTATTGTGTTTCTCATACTCCTGGTGTTTGAGATAGCTCCAAATGCATTTTATGTAAAACTGAAAACGTACATGAATGTACATGTACCTTAGACACTTTAGGATTTGTGGGTTTAATATTTCATACCATTTATTACAATTCTAATTTCAGTCCCTGTCACCCCACTACAAAAGTAACTGAAATCACTAAAATACTTCCCAAAATTAAAAAAAATTAAAAAAAATTAAAAAAATTGGCAGTGACTATAGGGCTAGGAGAGGTCTCACAACAACATCAAAATGTAATATATATATTTTTTAAAACATTTCCTTGTGCAGCAATTCTTCACAGAACGTATATTTTTATACAATTAAATATCTCCATATCAAGGCTATGATGTTATTTTATGCATTTGACTTATTTGATAAATTTCATGTAACTAAACCACATTGTAAGGCAGTGATTCATGGCTCCCCAACCCTGACATCATCAATGATCTTGGAATGAATGAACGAATGTTTAACGACACCCCAGCACGAACAATACATCAGCTGTTGGGTGTCAAACCATGGTAAAAATGTCTTAGATCTTGGAATAATAAATAATAAAAAACCAAACCAACCACCCCTCCAAAATAAATTAATTAAAATCTTAAAACTTACCATCTTCTCAGACTGTTTAACAATGATTTCATGGTAGCGAGGCAGCTTTGTGTCGTGCTTACTGCCGTCATCTTCGTGGACATTGGCGTTTTCTGCTTTACCCAGTGGTTCTCTGTATGGCTCATACTCCCCGGGTCCGGGTCCAGGAATCCCAGCAAAATTCATCCGACTGGAAGTCAGCTTTCCAAAATGAATTCCTTTGTACGTCTTACAACATTTTGTGTCATCCTAGAATAAAGACAGAAAGGAATGTTTGTTTAACAGCAGTTATTAAGTGCATCTTTTATGTCACTCAAGGATAACGGGGAAAACAAATATATGACAACACCCCAGCACATTGTTTAATCAGCAGTTTTAACTACATCATTTGTATCACTCGAGGATAACGGTAGATTAATGAATAACTGAGCCCCAAAACATTGTAAATGTATCTTTCGTGTCATCCTAAAATAACAGAGAAAATCAAGTGTTCAACAGCACCCCAGCACATTGTTTACTCAGCAGCTATTAACTATAGCTTTTGTCATTCTAGGCTAATAGTAATATGAGAAACAAATGTTTAGCGGTACCCCAGCACATTGTTTAATCAGCAGCAATTAACTGCATCTTTTATGTCATCCTAGGATTAAAAGACTCCATCATATGTGGTCATGTGGGATAGAAAAAGTACACTTGAGGTGGTGGAAATTTGACCTGGGACGAGGCTTGCCAAGTCCCAAAGTAAAACATTTCACCACCAAGAGTGTACGTTTTCTATCCCACATGACAACATATGATGGAATCTATTTCTCCCATCCATTCGATAAATAAATCATTATTTTACACAAACAAAGATGGCTGAAAAAGAAATTTCTTAATTTGACCGTTTTATCGTAAGTAAACTACACTATCATATTTGCTGTGTCTGTTTCATGTGTTATAAACAATTTAACACTACAAATTAATAAGTAAGCTTTTATAGTGAACGTTTTAATAACAAAATATTGATCTAAAACTAACCAACTCGCATTGATATGACGTCATATATTACCAATGTAGTGATACACCCCCATGTTGAATTCAATGACATCATAGCCCATGCAAGACAAGATTTATTCCACATGGGCTGACGTCATGGCTAGGGATGGGAGAAAACAAGGAAAGACAGTGTTCAACAACACCCCAGCACATTGTTTATTCAGCACATATTGACTACTTAATGCAATAATCATGACACTTTGTTCAGAGAATAAGAGAAGAATCACACTGCTACCACATGTCTGTCATCACAAAAACAAAACCTTAAATACGCCAACTTTAAAGTTTTTAAAAACATTCTGTAGACATCTAATTTCATTGTTTTATCTATGAAACACTGCGTGTTATCCCCAAAAAGTGGCAATTTTAAAATAAATTATCTCCATATCTGAAAATGCCCATTTGACTTAAATATTGCTGAATTACTTATACCCTTTCCAATGATTTGAAAAAACACACCAAAAAACAACCCCACTAAAAAGAGATACATCATATTGTTCAGTACAAATTACTTTGAAGGACAGATGCTGAGAACTAAAGTCTTCTGGCAGTGAAGATGTTTAAATCATCCCCAAAAAATAATTCGGTGAAGAAATCCAACTTACGATTCCACCAAACATCATATCAAGTATTCAATGGACGTGTCCATTTAACTGAAACTAAGACGTTAATGGGAAATTTGTTTCCAAGAGACAGGGTAGGGGGGGTCATCGCAATCCTTTGTCTGAAGCTCCAAGTTCACACCTCTTGCAACTTAACACATTTGTATGCAAATCTAATAAAGCAGAAGGTGAAAATATCTGCACTCTATGGGAAAATGATCTGTTCAATTCCATTATTTCACCATAATTCCCGTACAAAGACAAAGCACAAATTTCGCGGGGAAAGCCGAATGGGACACAAACACTGGGTCGTGCCACTTCAATTTGTTGTCTAACAGAATTTTCTTTTCTCACTGTAACAGTCGGAGGGAAGTGGAAGATGGATCACAGTCAAGGGGTAACTTGATTAGGAAATGCATATGAAATACAGCCTCCTACTAATTAATATAATTCATTTTCAATATAGCATTTCCTTATTTCTTGTCTTTTTTACGAATTAACCATCTCATTCTACCTAATCATCTGTACTGTTTATTCCATTATTGTAATTACCACAGTTAAAATGCTTATTTACTGCTATAGAAATAAATTACAATGCATGCATCTGTAGCCATATGGTTTACTGTGAACACTAAATGTGTTCAGAGTTGCAACAGAAAAAGACATATATGGTAAATATAAATTGTTATAATTAATTAACTTTAATTAATTAAAGTTTATTTCAATCTAACATTTTAGTTAAACACTTCTTAATTTGTGTACTCATTTCTTGGGTCATAATGTGTACACATTGTTCTGTCAGCTAATAACTGCTATAAGCAACAATTTCAATCATACTGCAATACAGTTTCAATATATATATATATATATATATATATATATATATATATATTTCTAAAAGCCTCACCCTACCCAAGACCACAAAACTCTTTAATGATTTTGAACATAGTCTTAGTTTGATTGCAGTATAATCCATATATTTGAAATTAAAATAAGAGAGAGAATATGTTATAAAGAAAAATAGTTGGAAACATAATCAAATTTCAGTTTATATACACTAATACAATATCAGATATCGGAAATATTAATATGCATACAGGAATATTAACAAAAGTGTGACAAGTGTGAATATTATCAAATCATGCAACACCTAAAACAAAGGGTTGTTAAATGTTAGTTCCCATAATTATGCAGCATAATATAAAAAAAACATCCTTACATTTAAATATTTTAATTTTATTTTGCATACTTGCATATAAAAAAATCTTAAATTCATTTATTATGTCTTAAATATCAATAATATAAGTTAATTGTATAAATAACAGAAAAAAGATTTGTTTTAAAACCTTAATTCATACAAACTGAGATCAGCATATTTTACATGAAATATATTTTATATATGAAACAAGACTAATATATTTGTAAAACTATATATAAAAAAACAATACTCCATAAAACAGGGAGATAAAAAAGCTAATTATTCTTCATCAGAAGGTCTCTAATCTGGCAGTGCCACGTTCTCCAGTGATGTATTGATAACCTTATGCATAATTAATTTCACAAGCTCCTGCTGTTATATGACGCTCTGGGGAATTAAACCAGTATGTGTCCCATGTCGAGTTACTGTAGCCAGACATCCATTGTGCTTGACCATGTGGGCATAAAAGTGTCATTGAACTCGTCGAAAAGATATCATGGGAGTTAAAACACGCAGCAAAGTGATGCATGTAATCTAGCGATGTACAATAATATGACAGGATGAAAGCATGCGGAAGATCACAATGTGCGGCAAGGGAGGAAACAGTAGGCAGATCCCGAGCCGAGATTGCTGTCACTAGCTGTACGTAGTCATCGTCGGGATCTCGGACAATGGCGGAGGCCTTCAAATGGAAGCTGATTAAGATGTTTAAATCACGCACCAAATGTTACACAGTTTTAGTATCAGTGTTAACATCGGTTTCGTTTAACACATCTTTTGTTCTTTTTGAATGGTGAGGCATGATTTATACATGATCCGAAGCCGTTTGCCTTGCGAAATGAACCTCAGAATGTACATTCTCGAAACGTTTGTGGATTAATGAGCACACAAGCAAATCCTTTACTATGTTTTAATCTCTTCCCTTAATGAACTTTACGGGATCTCTCATTGTTCAATTCCGGGAGCATGGATTTAGCTGAACAGATGCAGAAAAGCCATTAGACCTCTTTTGCATTTTTCATTCCATGTATAATAGAATTTTTGAAAATTAAAACAATAAAATTTCAATCCATCTGTGTTAAGATGATACCGAGATTTCAGATTTTTGTTAAAAGAAAAGCAGTTGTAAGATTTCTGGCAGCAATAAAAATAAAAAATAATTAGAAATATCATATCGACTTACAGAGTTGTATGACACTGATAAATGTCGTTGTTAGAGGTTTTGTGGTTATAATTGTCAATCGTATTACATTGAAACACATCTAAATGAAACACCCATGGGTCCAAGTAAAAAGTCTGATTTTAAGGGGTATACAGTTTTAGATAGGTTCAATTCTGTACTGATATTTTAAAAGGGACAGTAAAAAAACATCCAGTTTAGAGGGAATTCTGATTTACTGAGGGTGTGGTTTTGAGTGTTTTCAATAATTAAAAAAACCCTGATGTTATACAAGCCCGTATCAATGTTTACTATTTATAGTATGAAAATAGTTTTACTACAGATTTGTTACATAATAAACTTAGTTATCTTTGAGTATCTTACAAAAAAGAAAAACAAAATTGTTATCAGTTTTCCACAGGCAAACATAATTATTTCATGGAGATGGGGGAGAGAGTAATAAAATAAAAGTTTAATAGAAAAAGTTTGGCTATCAGGTTTTACTTTATGTTTAAAATGCTATTTTCAGAGGATACACTGTTGTACAAAACCTCTCAAATGGCTAGAAGTTTATACAATATAGCTGGCAACCATTAGTAAATGTTAAAATTAATAAAAAAGAAAAGAAAAAGAGAGAATAAAGTATTGCATATTTAGTATACCTGGTATTCTGCCTTTGTCATCTGATGAAAATATTACATGTCCATGTTTCACAGCAAAATATCAATTAAAGTATTAATGAACTGTGCCATTTTGGTTCTTCTGTACATAACTTCCCACATTGGCTTTCTACCACAAATCTTCTACATATTTTTAAAAGTACAAATGTTAACATGGCATAACAAGACTTACAAATGAAGGTTTATAAAATGCTGGTCCCAGCGACTGATCCCTGGAGGGAGGCTCCTGTTTCTTTAAGGTACCATCTTCACGCTCCTCGTAACCAAATGACTGACCCGGACATGGAATGGAAGGTGCCTCTGGCTTGCGATGAAACTTGATTCGACTCGTTAATAACTAAAGAAAACAAAATACTTATAATGTATACTTATGGCACAAAATCAAAGTTGTAACATAAGACATAATAAATATATTGCCAAAGAGATGGTTGTCTCACTGTTAACCAATTATTAAGACAGGATTTTCTTACTTCAAGAGCTAAATAGCACTTACATGATGGGAAATAATTTTTTTTTATTAAAATGTTTGTAAAGGTATGGTCTAAGATCGACCGTTGACTATTAATATTATATTATACTTATCGGTCATTTTACATAACAGTCATGGAGTGCTTTTTGAAATGGGAAATAATTTCAATGATTCTACCAAAAGAAAGTAGAATAGTATAAAAATGTTTGTTTAACAATTAGCAGCAAAGGATCTTTTATATGCACCATCCCACAGACAAGGTAGTACATTACCACAGCCTTTGATATACCAGTCATGATGTACTGGCTGGAATGAGAAATAGCCTAATGGGCCCATCAACAGGGTTCGATCCCACACTGACAGTGCATTGAGTGAGCGCAGTACCACTGGACTACATCCCACCCCCACCAAGAGAAAGTGACCCAGTGACCTAATATACATAAGTTAGGTGCTCGACCACTGAGATACATCTAACACCCACACATGTAAATGTTATTTCATATTAACATGCTATCAAATTTTAAGTACAGGGCATAATATTCCATGCAAACCATTACTCTGTATCCTTAGTTATTTATTATATTAACTTCATGTGAACAACCCATTGGTGAACATGGTGAACTCTTACTTTTTAAAATTAACAGCTAAAAATTATTTCAAAATATTTTCTAGACTGATTTTGGACACTTGAAAAATCCTGTATTATTTGAAAATTAATGTTATTTAAAATACACTAGGAATGTTAGTATGGTACAGAACAACTGTTCATTTTGTTTAACAGAACCACTAAAGCACATTGATTGATTAATCGACACCTATTGGATGTCAAACATTTGGTAATTTCAACGTATGGTCTTAGAGAAAAACAGTTAAAGTTTTTCCATTAGTAGCAAGGGATCTTTTATATGCACCATCCCACAGACAAGATAACACATACCACAGCCTTTGATATACCAGTCGTAGTGCACTGGTTGGAACGAGAAATAGCCCAATGTGCCCACCGATGGGGATCAATCCCAGACCGATTGTACATCAAGCCAGCACTTTAGCACTGCCCTGTCCTTGAAATTTGAATTATAAAGATGGGATCTGGCTCAGTCAGTAGAGTGCTTGCCTGAGTTGCTTGAGTCATAGGATCGAATCCCCTCAGTGGATGTATTTTCTGATTTGGTTTGTTATCATCCCAACCAGTGTCTCATGGTTGGTTTATCAAAGGCCATGGTATGTGCTGTCCTGTATGTGGGGATAACAGGACAATAGTACATGTGTATCAATACAGCTGCCAGAGATATTTTATATGACAAACCAATCATGGAGCACTGGCTGAGATGGCAGGGGGGGGGGTTGAACTGTGAGTCCAAAGAGGGCGACTGATCCTGTGATCCATTACACCTCATTCATACTACAAACCCCTACAATTGCCCACAGCAATCGGCAATGCCATGGAATTTTTAATTATCTATAGCACTTTTTTGCATTGGACTATATATCTATTTTATTTTTTCAATGGCAGATGCTTTTGCCATGAACATGTTTTTAATTGCAGGTGTTCGCTAGCGCTCTACCACTAAGCTACATATCACTGTTTAGCTAAAGATATTAAGATTTAAATAGGCTGTCCTGGGCACACCTCAGCTATCTGAACTGTCTAAGACAGTGGATTGATTAATGGTTAGTTGTTAATAGTTCGTGAGAGAGAAAGAGAGTTAGTGTAGTGGCATTACACCTATCCTCTAAAACTTGTTCTTAGGGAGCTGATACCAGTACTGGCCAACAGTCTCACCCGATGACTTAATCACTACACCAGTGAAGCCGGTACAATAAGGACTCCAAATACATGAACATGACATACATACCAAGCCTCTCCCCTGACCGTCTGGGGCAGATCGACATGCACGTAAGTCAGAGTTTCTTTCTACCATATAGGTACCAGGGCCTGGAATGTCTTCTATATTCTGTTGAAATCGTTTGCTTTTGTTTGCCATTGTTCGACCACCCTACAAGTACATGTATATCACACAATAGAATCTTTAATACACAAACACTATATATTTTTTTTAAACATTTGATCTTGCATAATACAATTGCTTTTGAATATTCATACTATGGTCAGCTGGTTGAAATTGCTGAATTTATAGAGCAATATCCATCTCATCTAAAGGCAAACATTACCAGAAAGCTATTATCTAATGATAAATAATTAATTTGTGTATATGTCTGTGTGTATGTATGTGCGTGTGTCTTGACATGATTACAGAACTTAATAATTTATTT
Source organism: Dracogyra subfuscus (assembly GCA_016106625.1). Classification (NCBI taxonomy): domain Eukaryota; kingdom Metazoa; phylum Mollusca; class Gastropoda; order Neomphalida; family Peltospiridae; genus Dracogyra; species Dracogyra subfuscus. Next base: position 14,910 of record JAECMU010119369.1, read on the forward strand.
AACCATTCACCAACATCAATAATTAAACCAACATCAATAATTATGGGTTGACCAAGAGATAAGACAAGACACAAATACCACATGAAACAAACTGACTATAGCTTATTTTAAAAAAAGTACTTCATAAAGAAACAAACACACACGGTTATTATAAAAATGAATGTATTTTCTCATCTCAGAGACGTTTGTCTTTGAACAGTTAAAGGGAAGTAACTTACCTTAACATCAACCTGAGGAGTTTGAGGATCATAGTGGCCAGGCCCTGGTGCTGCTACTACTTGGTCAGTAATATTGAGAAATGTCTCACGACTTGACATAGACATAAATGGAGCATATCCATCTAAAAAAATAATAATAAAAAAATAAATATATATAGTCAACTCTGACATTTGTAAGAGAAGCATTGAAGGTAAATACACTACATATACTGAGCCCTAAAAAAAAAAAAAAGGTTCCCAAAATATTAATGGAGCAAATATTGTAACTGATCTACAGAAAATATAAGAATAAATAAATAAAACTTGTTTAAATAACATGGTTGGAATTTTGTTATTAGTATTTTAATATATATTTTAGATATTTTAATGCAAAAATTATATTATTGAATGAAATAAAAATGCAGTAATTTTTCACAGAAAGAAAAACAAGCACAATTTCTTTTATACAGTAGTATAAAGCTTAAATCATAGCACTGTAAAAAATGCTTAATTCTTGACTGGCCTCGGTGGTACAGTGGTTAAGCCATTGGACCACAGGCTGGTAGGTAATGGGTTCAGATCCAAGTCGAGGCATGGGATTTTTAATCCAGATACAGACTCCAAACCCTGAGTAAGTGTTCCGCAAGGCTCAATGGGTAGGTGTAAACCACTTGCTCTGACCAGTGATCCATAACTGTAGCCAATTAGGCTACAGC
>JAECMU010119428.1:0-13759 GCA_016106625.1 Dracogyra subfuscus
CATTTATTGAACAAATTACCTGGCTACAGTCTAACTGTAGACCCTTGAATCGTCAATTTCGCCTGTTCCAATTGCTAATGACATCATTACCTTTCCGGGTGTTATTGTTTATTTCATCTCGGAAAAATAATGTAATTAACCAATCACAATTCAGAACGAACTCACCGTCAGTTTACAATATTGATTATACTAAATGATACTACTAAAACATTACAGTAAAAAAACTCAATCTTTTTATTATTCCGTCTACTTTTGAATTGTCCTTCATTTCTTTTTTAAAGAAAGTAGAAAGTTACACGCTTGCCATTTTCGGAACCTCACGTAAGCTTTGTAGTCTTTAACAGTTATGAACTAATCAATGCCTTTTTTTCATAACTATAGGAAAAGTATGTAAGTGAGTTAGGCTTATTAGACGTTGTGAACTATTACCTCATAAAAGTGGACTGTTTGTAATTAATAATAAATTAAATAGGCAAATGTGTTCTGATCAGATTGGTACGTCTTTGAAGATGTTTATTAAACCGGTGTTTTCTGATTTGTATAGCAAAGATAAGTACCAGTCATATATTAAAAGTTTGCATGGACTCTACAGTGCTTGTCACAATATTTTTTCTTATATTATTAAATGGGTCTTTCTATTAGCTACATATGGTAAATAGTGGCAACAATATACAAAATTATTTTATGTGTGCTGTTTGTTAAGTGTAACATGCATTATTTTTCACACTTGCTGTACGAGTGCGATTACACTCAAGCACCTTAAACGACCAGGTCTGATGTTTCTCTCTCCTTTTTGGGGTCAATAAATTATCAAGGTTTGGTATATGTGTGATTATTTGCCCATGCACTAATTAAGCCGGCGCTGTATCTTACATAGGTACAGAGTGACATACGGTGCAGAGAGCAATACAAATGGAACTGGTTTGATGACATCACATGGTCATTGTGTGTTATCACTCTTCTTAGTGACAGTTCTTTTAGTTTGATGTTGAGGATTAATATTGATTATACTAAATGATACTACTGAAACATTGCTGTAAAATAAACCTCCCACTCGAGCGAGTTTAACAACTCAGTGTGTTGGTGTAAGACCGCTACACTCTCTTTTTCTCTCACTAACCACTAGCAATTAACAACTAACTCACTGTCCTGGACACAGTATCCAGATAATGTGTATGCCTGACACAGCAGGCTTAAAGCTTCAATGGACTTATGCAGAACAATAAATATAAATGAATTAAAATTATGAGATGAATAATGAAAGATGAAAATAATATGGTACTATGGTACCTTATCTTGCACACAGATGCATGCAGGACAATCAAATCTCACATGTAGGAACAACCTAGGATGGTGGTTTGTCGCATACTATTATTTCACCTACTTTTCACGGTCTACTACACATAACAGGAAATCCTTATCTGAACCATATCTTGCATACAAGACCATCAAACCTCACATGTTGGAACACCTTCAGGCTTGGGATGGCAGTGTGGCATATACTATTACTAGGTCACTGTGACCTACTTTTCATAGTTTACTGCACATAACAGAAAATCCTTGTCCGGACCATATTTTGAATACAGATGCATACAGAACCATCAAGTCTCATATGTAGGAACAACCTGGGATGGTGGTGTGTCACATACAAATGACTAGGTCTCTGTGATACAAATAAATCAAATAATTTGTCTATATTCTGAGCATCATATGATTTTCTTATTCATATATGTTTCTCTCCTTTTATTTGTCAATAAATTATCAGGATTTGGTATATGTGTGTGTTTGTCCATGCACTAATTAAGCTGGCGCTGTGCCTTATATAGGTACAGAGTGACATACGGTGCAGAGAGCAATACAAATAGAACTGATTTGATGACATCACATGATTATTGTGTGTTATCACTCTTCTTAGTAACAGCTCTTTTATTTTGATGCTGAGGATTAATATTGATTATTCTAAATGATACTACTAAAACATTACTGTAAAATAGTCCTCACTTTTGTGTCTATTTTAAGAAGTACAGTGTATTACATACTGCTTTTTGTGTAATGGCATAAAATTTGTCATTTTCATCTCGGTGAAATTCAAACCTGGTTCATAGTTACAACTGTGAATATACATCTAGAGGCATGTTTAGACAAAGGTTTTTAATTTATTTTAAAAAGTATTTGAATTTAAAAAACAATTTAGATTTAAAATGTGTTATTTGTTAACCTTGTATATGATTGAGATGAACGTTTGTGAATGCATCTATTGGTGACATGGAATAAGTGAATAAATTCTTCAGAATTCTTGTTAGTATTACTGAAAACGGTGTACAGTATAGTTGCTATCTCTCAAAGGTAAAGAAAAAAAAAAAAAAAAGGAATACTAGAAACAGCTGTAGATGAATGAATAGAACAATAAACTTGTTACCAGTTACTCTGATAATGTACTAGCCTTGGACTTGAGGTCTATTGGTACTAGCTCCCACCCAGAGCGAGTTTAACGACTTAATGGGTAGGTCTTGGACCACAACACTGACTTTTCTCTCACTAACCACCATCAAATTAACCACTAAGTTACTGTCCTAAACAGACAGCCCAGATAACTGAGATGTGTGCCCAGGACAGCGTGCTTGAACTTTGAACAATGTTTTTCATTTTGGTACATTACACATTGGATTGGTGATTGGGTGTTTGGACCGGTGTCCAGGGGTCGGGTGGGGGTGGAGGTGAAGGTAGTGTACTTGGTGAGTGGTCTTGTCAGGTGTAAAGAGCAGCGGGCAACATAACTCAGTGGCATAAGTGCCAGCCTGATGCGCGGTCGGTCTAGGATTGATCCCCGTCAGCTAACCACTGGGGTTTTTCTCGACATAACCATATGTCCAACGCCGATATAATCGTAATTATAATGTGTTGAGTGCGTTATCAAACAAACAAACAAAATCATGTAAAGAGCTAATAATCACAATTTTGCAAATGTCATTTTCCAGGCCTCGAATTTTGATTTTGGACTAATCAAAATGAAATAGTTGATAATTAAAACCTCCACTCCAATTACTTAAATGACCAGCTTTTTTATGATCACAGAAAAATTATTTCAGAACCTAACAAGGTCATGGCAGGTGATGGAATTTGTTTTTAAAAACCGTATGTAAACCGCATCACAGTTAAAAGGATTTCTTCAGTTAACTATCCTGTATGACTATACATCAGTTGGAATACAGTGTGATCATGAGTGCACAGAAAAAAGATGAGATTGATCCCACTGATATAACTAGTTTATATTGCCAAATGTGTGTCTCACATGTAACATGTGTCCAGCTGTTACATGGTGGAATATTAGCTATCACACAAGGCAAGCTTTTATTAACCAAAAGCTATGAATATGCAACGAACGTGATGTTCTGTCTGTCTGTCTGTGTGTGTCTCTCTCTTCTCTCTCTCTCTCTCTCTCTCTCTCTCTCTCTCTCTCTCTCTCTCTCTCTCTCTCAATGTATGTCTGTCTGTCTTTGACTCTCTTTTTTTCTTTTCTTTTTTCTTTTCTTTTTTCTTATCCCTTTGTCTCTGTTACAGACCTTTGATCGATCAGTAATTTATATAAGAAAAAACATTTGCCATGCAATAATCTCTCTTGCATTAACATGAAATAATTGACATAAATTTGACTAACTCATAACAGTATGTATTATCTTTTAATGGTAAGTGGATAGATACAGTGAGCAGTCAAGAGTATAATTGTAAGCATGAAAAGTAGATAGCTATTTGTACTGAAATCAGTGTGCTAATTATGTGTAAGAGTCAAGATGGGAATTGGTGAACTGTAAAAAAGGAGGAAATCTAGAAGGGTCCCACAAATTCTTGAAATCCTAGGTTAAATTCTGTGCCATCTGACACATTTTGGAGGAAAGGATGATTAAAATGTGAGGAAACACAATGTTCCATGAGAGGAAAACAGCTGATCTGAGGAGAATTCCTACCCTAAAGAAAGAAATGTAGACTACTAGATCTACTGAAATCATGAAAATCAGGTGTCAGTGATGACAATATCATCAAGTATGGCCATCTGTTGCCTACAAGTGAACACCCAGATGTAGATAAACTATACCAGTGCACTAATTAAGCCGGCTTTGTGCTTTACATGGGTGCAGAGTGACTTACGGTGCACAGAGTAATACCAGACAGATCCATTGATATCATTTACAAAATGTCTTATCACATCTGTTAGGTGACATTTACTAGGTCATATTATCAAATTAAAATGTTATTTTATAACTTTTATGGAATAAATACGGTAGAATTCACTACTATATTTTTTAATATGTAAAGTATCAATGTTATCTTGTTAATCAACATACAACCAGTTGATATTTTCCATTTTTAAAACACTTGTGATGACTCCTCTGTTTATCTGTGGATATTATATTTTTAATTTTTGTCCATTTATGTACTTTTCTAATTTTGCTGATTCTAGAAATGGGCCGTTTCCAGAATTAATTACATGGGCAAACAAAAAAGGAGACCATAGTAACGCTTATCTTGTTATGGATGTGTGCATATTTGGTTTATATAAAATTTTATTTTGAGAGTTATAGATGTAATTGATCACTGCCTCAATTCCCTCCATGTGTTTAATTCTAGAACATTTCACAATAGTGCACAATTCATAATTTTTTTAAACCTGAGAAACAGTATTGTTTGTTGCTGTCAGTTAAAAAATCTTTTCACTGATAATATTAATTGTGCATTTTAAATATATTAAAGCTCTTACATGGAAACTTTGTTCCAAGTAATTGGGATAGGGTCTGTTAAATGTTTAGGGATTTAATTTTATATGCAATATAATGTGCACAATTCCTAATAACTCCTGTCATTATGAAAATGTCCACAGCAAAAAAACATGCCATTGACAAAAAAAACCTGAATATAGTCTAAGGTCCAGAAGTGCCATGAAAAAATAAGAACTCCATGGCAATCTCCATGGCATTTAGTAAATTTAAATCTGCCAGGTTTGATGAATGACTGTCTGTTTTCAGCCTCGGTGTTTGGTGTATGGCGGGGAAGGAGGTGTTCTCTACGTGTGTGACATCCACACAGGCAGTGGGCTGTACCACGAGGAAACGGGGACAAACAGGTTCATACGCTACATTTATCTTATTGTCAGAGCAGGGAAAGAATCTCTGTATATGTGTCTGTCTCTGTCTCGTTGTTTGTCCGTTTCTTCATAGTTGCACGTTTTTACATGTGTTTGTTTTGTCTTCTTTCTGTCTGTCTCCCTGTCCCGAGTCAGATATTCGATCCTATCGGAGGCCGGACTGTGGTTAAACCACTTAATAATAATCTGTCTCTCAGTGTATCCCACGAGCCAGTGAATACTGGTAAATGATAAATTAAGTGTGCAGATGCTACTGACTTTTGATTGATCAGTTATTTATATACAGAAAAAGAAAACAAAGTGTCCATGCAATACGCTCTTTATCTCTCTCTGTCTCTTTCTCTCTGTGTGTGTGTGTCTGTCTCTTTCTCTCTCTCTCTCTCTCTCTCTCTCTCTCTCTCTCTCTCTCTCTCTCTCTCTCTCTCTCTCTCTCTCTCTCTCTCTCTCTCTCTCTCTGCATGGGGTGGGTATAGCTCAGTCAATAGAACGTTTGTCTGAGGTGGATTATTTGGAGGATCAACACCCTCAGTGGACCCATGTTCCCATCCCATGAAGTACCTCACATTGGTATGTCAAAAATATCAAAGGTCATAGTATATGCTTTTATGCATACTGTGACACTATAGATACATACATATGCTTTTGTTTTGATCTCTTAAGTCATTAACCTGAACTGATCATGCTTTATTATAAAAATCATTCCCTGTTCTGTTTTAGGATACGTGGTATTGCAGTGACCGAGTCATATGATGGTGACAAAAGCCATTGGGTAACGACAGCATCCAGTGATGGGGTTATCAATGTGTACGAACTGAAGATATCCAAGGTACGACTTGCATGTACAGTGAAACCTCTCTAAACCGGACACCCTTGGGACCAATAAAAATATCCGGTATCAAGAGGGATCCGGTTTAATTCTGTACTGGTTTTGAGGGAATTCAGATTTTTATAGAGGGTCTGGTTTAGAGAGGTTAAATTCCGGGACAAGGGTCGAAAGTTCCACTACCAAGGGTGTACTTCATCTATCCCACAGACTGCATATGATGGAGTATCTTACTTCCATCCATTTGATAAATAAACCATTATTTTACACGAACAAAGATGGCTGAAAATATAACTTCTTTATTAGACATAAATGCATGCACACACATACAAATAACAATGATTTTTTTTTTTTCCATTACTACATGGCTTATTCCAAAGGTCAGTTAACTGATTATCATTGTCGGTATTCCTTTAAATTTAAGCAAGAAATAAGAACTGATCTAAAGTGACATGATGACATAACCGTCAACATATTAATGTAGTAACAATAAGTAAGTTTTTTCTGCTTTGTAATATTATAACTAAGTACATCGTGTATTATTTTTCTTTTGATATTTATTTTATTAGGAACTTTCTACTGTACCATTTACAGTATTCATATTAAAAGTACATGTGTGGGTGCTTCGTCTATAGGAGGCAAACCACTCCCGAGGAAATCCTTTACTGGAGATTTTATCCTCTTATATCGCCACGACGTTTATTTCACCCTGCTTACATCACCATAAAGGGGACTGCCACCCATATTAGTTTATATACTACAGCACGCACAGTTCTACCTTTATTCTTGTTGTGCTGTATTATTGTTTTACTTCAGAGACAATGCAAGTTGAGCTGCAATACTTGGCTGTTCTTCACCCCTGTATTAAAAATGACATTTAAAGAAACATTTTTATTTATACTGGATTACTTTTTCTTTTTTTCAACAAATGTTATTTAAGTTAGTATGGGGTTGAAACATAAAATGTTTTTATATGAATTTTAATTTGATTCCTTATAAGTTACTTGCCAATTCATCTGGGGGTTTTAAAAAGAAAAACTGACTATATATGGTGAGCACGTGGGTATTATTCAACAAAGAAAATTCTAGTTTTCATTTTGGCTGTGATAATTGGAGGGCTAGTTGATTTTTCTTTAACTGGCCCTGTTGGCGACCATGGTTTTCATGTTAATTTTTAAACCTGGTAACGTACTAATTGAACAATTTTAGATAATCATTAAACCCATTCTTTTTTCTTCCAGCCTTTTTTAAATTATAAAAAATTAGCAAACAAGTTTTATTTTCAGTATTGTTCATGTCTTGATTATTCTTATTTAATTTTATTTTTTTTAGACTGTCAAATCAAAACTGCTGGCAAAGTTTGATACCAAGTTCCGCTTAACGTCAGTGGCTGTGACACCGTATTCGCCTCCCTCTGACAAAGCCATGACAGACGAGGTTAAAGAGGAGGAATTGGTGATTCCAGCGGACATTGACAGTCATAGTGATACATCAGACTCTGAACCTAAACAATCAAAGACAGTTACAAAAGGGGAGACAAACAGAAAGAAGAAGCGGAAATCTCAAGATGTGGAGAAAAGTAAAACAGTGTCCAAGAAACAAAAGAAAACTAACAAAAGTGAAGAAACAGGTACAACTGTTTATATCTGCTTTAATATTTTTTTTTTTTTTTTATTAATCTTTTTCTTCTTTTTTTTCTTCTTTTTTTTTTTGGTTTGTTTAACGACGCACTCAACACATTTTAATTACGGTTATATCGGCGTCGGACATATGGTTATGTCGAGAAAAAACCCCAGTGGTCAGCTGACGGGGATCGATCCTAGACCGACCACGCATCAGGCGGGCACTGTACCACTGGGCCACGCTGCCCGCTAAATCTTTTTCTAGCTCTGCATTGATGTAAGTCAGTGGAACTTTTCCAGTACCAGTTTGTCTGATGTTTGTCTGTCCGTCCTCTTTTCCTTTGAAATCTTGATGCAGTGACCTTCAGGGGCACCTTCCACAAACTAATGGAGAAATACTTTGAATTGTTTTATTAAATGTTTTTAAAATTTAAATTTTAAATTTGAAAGTTTTTTATCTCCTAAAATTTTGATCAGAGAATTCTGAATCTGTACTTTTTTAATTATCTGGGTCAGTGTTTTAAAAAAAAATTTAAATTGTGAATTTGTATTAAATTTAAACATTTGAAATAGAAATTTAACACTGAACGTTTGAAAGTCTCTCTTCTTCTAGTGTTTAGATTGGATAGTTCAGGCCTAATCTAGAATCAAATACATAGAAGTCACTTCTGCCTTGCCAGGCCGGGTTTTTGCCAGATAAGGGTACAAAGGGTAAAATGTACTGACACTCAAATCTTTAAAATTTGTGGATATATATTTTTTAATTTTATAAAATTAGAGTAAGAGAACTGCTGTTTAATATTTAACAAAATGAATGAAATGCTGGGTTGAATTACGAAACATCGAATCTTTAACAGTGATGTACTGCATCATTCGGTGGCCTAAAAATATCCCCAATATGATTTACTCACACTAACTTTTCCAATCCCATCCGACACGGAATCTTGGATAAATCCCTGTTAATGTTGAGACTCTTGAAACTTCAGATGATGCTCAATGTATAATGACTAGATGTGAGCACATTTTAACATGAAAGTTTATTGGTTTTCCCCAGATTCAGAAGAAACAACGAGCAAGAAGAAGTTGAAAAATAAAAAGAGAAGAAAGAAAGTTTTGAAGTAAATAATAGAAATAAAATTTTTATATATCTTTTCTGTGTTTTGTTTTTCTCTCTAAAACTTAGTTTACCTATGCAACATATACAACAAAAACTGCATACTGTGATACATAGAGAATACTAAACGAATTTCAGTTTAATACCATTTTTATTTACGAGTACATTAAAAAATGATATCTAGCGAGCGAAAGCGAGCTAGATACCATTTTATAATGTACGAGTTCATAAAAATGGTATTAAATTGAAATGAGTTTAGTATTTTATTTATTACTTACCTATAATTATTGCATAGAATTGACGAAACAGTAACAAAAGTAAACATTCCAGATCACTTGACCCCATTGATGTCATTTAGCGAATGAATACATCAGCTGATGCGCGCGTGCAGCGGGCACATCACAGAGTATAAAGATTACTTCCACTATTAAAATAAAGATTCCCTGGTAAAATTACATCTTCTAACAAACATCTATATGAAAAATAAATACTGGTTTGCCCATATATCTTGCATACAGGACCATCAAACCTCACATGTAGGAACAACTTGGGATGGTGGTGTGTCACATACAGTTAGTATGCAATTTAGCACCGACAATACATGTGCTAATTTCTTGGCGATTCTGTATTGTTAACATTACATACATAAACTGTTTCCATGCTAAACAAAGTTTCCCTTGCTAATAAAGAACAATACCTTCATTGATCATACAGCACCTTCTCCAGTGGATCCTTCCAACACATTATAAATACGGTTATATCGGCGTCGGACATATGGTTATGTCGAGAAAAACCCCAGTGGTTAGCTGACGGGGATCGATCCTAGACTGACCGCGCATCAGACGGGCACTGTACCACTGGGCTATGCTGCCCGCTCCAGGGGATACAGTAGCATCAGTAGTTGGACCAAAACAAACTGTTCATCCATCCCATTGAAAAAGGTTGCCTTAATTTGCATTGAATCATTCCATACCCGTAACATATTCATTAATATCTATGGTTTTTCATCCAACACCTGATGGGCGTATCAGGTATCTCACAAGTACGGTACTCTTTGTTAATGTTGTAGGTTCCTTAGTCCCAATCCATTCATCATCATGGTGAGGTAGGTTACCATGCATGTTGGGGCGAGACGTAGCTCCGTGGTAAAGTGCGATTGATCTAGGATCGATTCCCATCGGTGGGCCCATTGGGCTATTTTTTGTTCCAGCCAGTGCTCCATAACAGGTGTAACAAAGCCCGCGGTATGCACTATTCTGTCTGGGATGAAGTGGCAACGGTGCGTTTCCTCCCTCAATATATGTGTGGTCATTAACCATATGTCTGACGCCATATAACCGTAAAGAAAATGTGTTAAGTGTGTTGTTAAATACTAGTATAACATTTCCTTTCCGTACGTGTTTCAAGAATCTAGAGAATTATACCAGAAAGAACTTTAGTGATTGAAGTATAGAGATATGACTAACCTGGACCACTGCAGTACACAATATATCACATGAATTATTGCTCAGTTAGTGCATCGGTCTTGCCAATATTGTGAACTGTAAGTCGGGTAAGTGATAAAAAAGATTATGTTCTGAAAGAAAAAAAATGGACTCTCTACGTCCACCAGAATTTTGTTCATGCAGAGGTAAAAATCACAAGCACATTAAAAAAAGATTTATATAGTAAGACTAAAACAAAAAGTAAAACCTTTAGTCATGGAAGCTACACATTTTACGATGCTGAGCATTTAAAAAAAAAAAAAAGTATTTCGTCCAAGTTATTTCCCAAGTGGTGGACTGATGGATGAATATGAAAAGATCGTAAGCTGGCTTATTAGAGCTAATATAAGATGCAAATGTTTGACCAGATCAAAGTAATTAATAAAATAGGAACGGGATATAAAGGGAGGAGGGAAATGTTTAACGACGCACTCGACACATTTTATTTACGGTTATATGGCGTCAGACGTGGTTAAGGACCACACAGATATTGAGAGAAGAAACCCCTGTCGCCACTTCATGGGCTACTCTTTTTCGACTAGAAGCAAGGGATCTTTTATATGCACCATCCCATAGACAACAGCACATACCACGGCCTTTGATATACCCGTCGTGGTGCACTGGCTGTGACGAGAAATAAAGACGGGATGGTGCATATAAAAGTTCCGTTGATAGCAATGAAAAAAATGTAGCAGGTTTCCTCTATTATGTTAAAATTATTAATGTTTAATATCCAATAGGCGATGATGAATAAAATCAGTGTGCTAAAGTGGTGTCGTTAAGCAAAACAAACATAATGAAATGTAATACAAGGTTCTTGTTCACACTACATTTTTATTTCAACTTATTTTCGTGCTTATATCCAATTAATGTTCAAGCACGCTGTCTTGGGCACAGCTATTTGGGCTCTCTGTCCAGGACGGCGAGTTGGTGGTTAATGTGAGAAGAGGGTGTAGTGGTCTTACACCTATCCATCGAGTCGTTGAAACTCTGGGTGGGAGCCAGTACCGGGATGCGAACCCTGTACATACCAGCCTTATGTGCTATGGCTTAATCACGACACTAGCGAGGCACAGTTTACAAATATAATCAAATTATGTTTAAACGTTTATGGAAAATAACTCTTCAAGACTAAAATGGTTTAAGTGAATTCCGATTATGTCCCTTATTATCCAGCTTCGTGTACTAATGTCAAACATTAATTTTCATAATTCTGACGAAGTCTAAAAGGAAACCTGCTACGTTTTTTCATTAACAGCATTTCCCCCACAGGCATGACAGCACATACCACGGCGTTTGAAATACCAAACGTTAACCCCAGAGTAATCACTTCATTTAAAGTATTCATCTTTGACACTCGACAGCCGATGTATTCTTTGTCAGAGGGTGGACCCAGTGCAAACTCGAACAGGGGTCACAACTGAGAAGCTGGCGGATACAGAAGAGCGGGTGGCAGTATTAAATATTAAATAGGAAGGAGGTGCAATACTAATTAGAAGTACATTAAAAATGTTAATATGTAATATCAAGCCACTAAAAATAATAAATGCATTATATTTATCTGCTAAACACTGGACGTTTCAGGCTTCGAATATTGGAGGGCAGTTCTTGCGATTAAATTAAAGCAATGCACTGAAATAACCTCGCCAACATTTCTTGTACAGTGTTATTAATATGCATTGGCGTAGTCAGGGTGGCTATGGCCATAGGCGTACGGGATTCCATTTTTGTAAGGGGGCTGGATTTTTGACCGAATTAAACGAAAATACTTGCCAAATGGCTATATAAGTTTGAAAACGAATCCGTATGTATTTTCACATGAATTATAACTAATTTTGCGGGTAGAATGATGGAAATACGTGTTTAAAAGGCTTTAGGTTAGCACATTTAGGTTATAATTTGCCCCTCCCCCCCAACCCCCTGCCTCGTACAAATGTATCCCTCTTTAGTCGCATATCCCAACCCCTCGCACAATATGGGTGGCCCCTCAATACAAAACACTCGTACAAAACATGCCTCCCCGCATCCCAACGATTTTTATAAACAATCCAACACCAACCTCTGTTGATACATCAGCTCAACATTTGTAGAAACATTGCAACAGAACATCGCGTAGTTGGCTGTCGTCATTAGGTTGTATATGTATTAGGTCCATACACAGATATTTTACATTTATACATTACATATTTAATACGATTATTAAATGTCAAACAGCGATTCTGTTCGCACATTTCTCAAGTTAAAAACTATAATCAGAAGAATGTACGTAGTATCGCTTTGACATCCATAAACACATTAAAACGTTAAAGCATTGTTGACGTCACGTCAATGGACTGTTAACGTTTATATGGCAACGTTTCCGGACATTTTCATAACTCAACGGAAAATGTCGAACTACTATTGAAATACACCTTCCATTTTGATCCGCGCCTGGTGGAGAATTAAGGTAGCGCAGGACTAGGTAGGCATATAGTATTATAATCAAGTATCTGTCAACGGCAGGTTTGATTATGCAAAATAAAAAGGTACATATAAAGTATTCATGCGCCTAATTTGACTTGGGGTGTCGTTCAAGCATCCATTCATTTATTCCAATCAGAGAATGGGTCTACGAGGTGGTTCGATCCACGCACTTCAATTGAGGGTTCCACCAACAGCTAAATTCCATCTTTGGTACGGTCAATATAGTGACAACACTTGAACAAATACCATTCACAACTATGGAAAAAAATGTTTAGTTAATATTTGACAATTTCTGCATATTTTTTGTTTCTTCTCTTGGCATACATTTCTTCGATATTCTTTAGGTAATCGCTAATTTAGGTCATGTAAATCTCCATTACATGCAATTATAAACGTAGGCGTAGAGAAATAATAATGCATTGGGTAGTTTCAAGACTGAAGCGACAGAAGAAAGAAAAAGGAAATGCTTTATTTAACGACGCACTCAACACATTTTATTTACGGTAATATGGCGTCAGACATATGGTTAACGACCACACATTTTGAGGGAAACCCGCTGTCGCCACTTCATGGGCTACTCTTTTTCGATTAGCAGCAAGTGATCTTTTATTTGCGCTTCCCACCGTCAGGACAGCACAAACCATGGCCTTTGTTGAACCAGTTATGGATCACTGGTCGGTGTAAGAGGTAAGAGTTCTCTCCGGTTATGGAGCAACTCTTCGCGTTGGGCAAAATGAGCTATAAACGTTTCACTATGTATTTTCGTAATTCTATTACAAATATTAGATGTAATGCATGTAAATTGCGTAGAAATTCTACTTGGTCCAAATACAATTATGAACACACGTTATCTTGATTCGGGCATTTTCGTTTAATTCGGGCCAACATATGTCTTCTTTCACCCACCTCCCAATAATGTGAGCCCGCGCGCCTATGTATTGGTGTGTAAAGAGTTAACAAGATAGTCCTGGCTGCAACCAAACGGATGCTATACACCATACTGGACGAGAATTGTACAATTCATGGCGCATCAAATGAAGCATATACTAATATTGACGCATTACGAAGTCTATAATACCAGGACCATAAAGCTAGCTTTACAGTGGCGTAACT
>JAECMU010119439.1:1241-15064 GCA_016106625.1 Dracogyra subfuscus
TGTGTGTGTGTGTGTGTGTGTGTGTGTGTGTGTGTGTGTGTGTGTGTGTGTGTGTGTGTGTTGTCTTTTGTACATACAGAAGATGTGGAGTATATTCTCATTGGTAGGCCTTTAGCATGTTTTGACTCTGCATTTGATATCACGGGCAATTATAAAACTAAGTCATGTATAGAAATCAAACTTTTACTATTAGCACACAACATAATACTCTGGTTTCCTGCACAATTTCTAAATTCTGCAACGCAATCTTTCCCCGCTATTCAACTTCAAAAAGTGTTTTTTAAAACAACTCTCTTGCCTCGAGTGTATTTTCCTTCTTCCATTTAGTTATTATTGCTGGCTATGTGCATGATGTAACAAGCTAACAGTCATTCGGCCATATTAGCCCCATCATTTGATCAGCCTAAAATGAAGAGGGTAATAAAGTACATCCCAAATTGCTTAATGTATCCACCCAAGAAAGGATAAATAAATATTGAATGTATATTATGTCTTCAAATGTAAAACTCGCATATTTCTCAGCGCTGCTAATCGAATACTGCGTCTGTATGAAAGGAGAAAGCTTTCTGATTTCCGTGTTGACTCTGGGGTGTACACCGGATTAGTGGTGACGTGTGATGAGAATGCATGAAGAGTGTTTTAAAATGTATTATTATTTCGTCATTATAGATGTTTCCTACACTGTGTTTTTCCAATGAAAGCAGGGCTGAAACGAAGGAAGGAAATGTGTGTTTTTTATTATTATTATTTAAAGGGACATTCCCGAGTTTGCTGCAATGTAAGATGTTTCCTACTAATAAAATATTTCTACGATTAAAAAACTTGCATATTAAATATATTTTCTTGTTTAGAATATCAGTGTTTGTATATTCAATGTGTTTCTGGTCGTCTTAATATTTGAAAGAAGCCCAAACTGGATTTTGTCTTCAGTATAAACAGAAAATGATAGTATAATTTCATTATGACAGCAGGTTTCCTTGTTTTTACGAATCTTTTACGTGACGTCACCCAATGTTAATATCAGCTCAAACTATAGAAGTCACGTTGTCATGCAAGACAGATTTATTCCGCATGGGCTGACATCATGAAAAACGCCCGTCTTGCATGGCTAGGGATGGAAAAATATTTTATATGCACCATTCTACAGACGGGTATGGGTACGGTTTTTACGTGCCCCTGTCCCTAAGGTTCAGGCACGCCCACCATGGGTCCGGGGGCTGACTTCGCCAGTCCCGGGTCCCATGGCGGGAGGTCTACAGACGGAATTGTACATACCACGGATTCTTTTATATGCACCATTCCACTGATATAATAGTACATACCACGGACTTTGATACTCCATTTGTGAAGTACTGACTTAAACGACTGGTATGATAACGTAAGCCCACCATTTTCTTTTCTTCCGGTCCACCATATTTTATTCCAGTAGGCTGTACATTACCGGCCTCGGTGGCGTCGTGGTTAGCCATCGGTCTACAGGCTGGTAGGTACTGGGTTCGGATCCCAGTCGAGGCATGGGCTTTTTAATTCAGATACCGACTGCAAACCCTGAGTGAGTGGCCCGCAAGGCTTTGTGGGTAGGTGTAAACCACTTGCACCGACCAGTGATCCGTAAGTGGTTCAACAAAGGCCATGGTTTGTGCTATCCTGCCTGTGTGAAACACAAATAAAAGATCCCTTGCTGCTAATCGACATAAGAGAAGCCCATGAAGTGGCGGCAACGGGTTTCCTCTCAAAATCTGTGTGGTCCTTAACCATATGTTTGACGCCATATAACCGTAAATAAAATGTGTTGAGTGCGTCGTTAAATAAAACATTTCTTTCTTTTTCTTTGCTATACATTAAACTTCTTATTTTCTTAAGAGTGTTAGTTTTGCCCACAACCTGTGGAGATTTCCTTTTAAAACTCTCCTGCAGATGAAATTGTTCGCACGACGGCTGTTGACATGCTCAAACAGACAGCCGCGTATTGAATTGTTCATAGGGTTGCAGTCGGAGGACATAAAAAGAAAACTTTAAAACGCCAAAGGCAAAAAAAAACACTCGAAGGAATAAAAAAGTGGTTTTTTTCTGTTAGAAAACAACAGTATGGGCTTGGAGAAAAGAAAGTTGTGCGGCCATCGACCATCGTTAAAAGGGATATTCCTGAGTTTGCTGCAACTTTTAATTTGTCAACTAACAGTTTTTTGTTTTTGTTTTTTGGTTTGTTTAACGACGCACTCAACACATTGTATTTACGGTTATATCGGCGTCGGACATATGGTTATGTCGAGAAAAAACCCCAGTGGTTAGCTGACGGGGATCGATCCTAGACCGATCGCGCATCAGGCGGGCACTGTACCACTGGGCTATGCTGCCCGCTTGTCAACTAACAGAGCCTATTTAACGATTGTAATTACATACCAAGTATATTTCTTTTGCATAAAATATTAGTGGCTATATATTAAACGTCTTTTTGGTCGTTGTCATAGTTTTACTAAGTTAAATTTCATTTTATTTCCTGATCTTATTTTTTTCGTACGTTGGGCTTCTTACAAATATTAAGACGACCAGAAACACATTGCATATACAAACACTGATATTCTAAACAAGAAACTATATTTAATATGTAAATTTAATCGTAGAAATATTTTATTAGTCGGAAACATCTTACAATGCAACACACACAGGAATGTTCCTTTAAAGTACGTACGGTTATTATTGAGTAGCATTTATTTTTGGAATTACATATAGATAGAAAGGTAGAAATATAGATAGATAGATAGATAGATAGATAGATAGATAGATAGAT
Source organism: Dracogyra subfuscus (assembly GCA_016106625.1). Classification (NCBI taxonomy): domain Eukaryota; kingdom Metazoa; phylum Mollusca; class Gastropoda; order Neomphalida; family Peltospiridae; genus Dracogyra; species Dracogyra subfuscus. Next base: position 4,033 of record JAECMU010119439.1, read on the forward strand.
AGATAGATAGATAGGTTAAAACACCTAAAAGCAGCATACCCACGCGATTGAAAAAAAGAGTTCGGTTATAAGGGGTTTCGATTTAGAGGGGATGTGTTGTAATACTGGCTTCTCAGTGATACCTGTTTAAAGAGGGTCCGGTTTTGAGGGCTTTCACACTACAAATACAGATACATATACTTATGTAGTAGTGTTGGCATAAAGTGCTCCTACTGGCAGTACCTAGTGGGAATTTCCTTATTACTACAGTTGGTAGAGCGCGTGGTTCAAATCCCATCAGTGGAGGTTGTTTTTTATTGTTACATATATATGCAAACATACATACGTATATACATACATAAACGTACGCACGCACACATACACAAATAAGTACAGTGTGCCTTAATGTTCATAGATCATAAAATACACCCCGATTGTTTTAATCGCGAAGCACGTGACGTGACATGGCACATGCGAAGGGTGTGATTTCAAATTCAACACTTAGTTTGTGTGTACGTTGTACACACACTGTAGCAATATTCTTTCTTGTTTGTTACTGGAACACTAAATCATAACCTTGCTGTCACATTTTTTACAACATAGTGTTACTTTTCAACAATGCCTCGTCTCCAACGTCAGGAATGTCTCGAACCTGTAGGTATGTTCCATGTTGGCACCACCCTGCGAATTGTGGCCCGTATACTTAATGTGTCACAATCGTTATTAGCCGATTGTTGGCCTATTCTCGGCAAACCAGAAATGTGGATGATCGTCCCCGTCCAGGACGGCCAAGGGCCACAACTTACACATTGAGGAATCGAGGTCAATCAGCCAATCGAAAGAGAAGTTCGTGTTACAATTGGCGTTACAGTCCGTATCTTAACAGACTCCATAGAAGTAACATCCACACATGCTGACCCTACGTTACCCCACAGTTGACTGCGAGGAGCATTTCTGCCAGACGTTAACGGTGTACCTATCGTAGACATTGGCTAACAAGCGTTGGGCTTTAGTAATGTTTTCAGACGAGTCCAGATTCATATTAGACTTCCATGATCGACGACAGCGTGTCTGGTGACGTCCCAATGAACGCTACGCCAACCTCAACGTTCGTCCTCATGACCGATTTGGAAGCGTTATGGTGTGGGGTGACATCACCATGACTGCCAGAACCCAGCTGCATATTGTTTATAGGAGGGTCAATGGGCAGTACTAGCGTGACAACACCCTTGCACCGATCGTTGTGTGCTTCGTACGTCAGGCTGGACGCCATTTGGTTTTTCACCACAACGCCCGTGCTCTACTGGTTACTGCGTATCTGCAGCCAAAGGGCATCACCATACTACCGTGGCCAGTACTAAGCCCAGTCCGTTCACCCACTGAGTACATGTGGGACATCATCGGACGATGTCTCCAAGAACGTCAACCAATCAACTTGGCTGGCTGAATTAGGCGACGCTCTCGAAGAGGAATGGGACAGGATCCACCAAAATATTATTGAACGTTTAATCAGGAGCATGTCAAGTCGGATTCGTGCGTACTTGGCGAACCGTTGGGGTTTACCCGTTACAAGTGTAAATATTGAAAACGTCAAATTGACAAGCACCACCACTGTTGCCTTTCTGTGTCTCCTCCGCACATTCATGACTATCATGGCTATAATCTTTAATCCCAGTCCCTTGTCAAATGAGAGCTTGTGGTTTACCATTAATTATTATTGCAATACAAATTAATGCATGTCTGTTTTATTGTGTTATATTTGAAAATTCCCTAATTATTTTGAACGTCACACACACACACATACACACACACACACACACACACACACACACACACACACGTATATAATATGTTGTTGTTGATTTTTAAGAAAAAGTCCGAAGCCGTCTTTAAAAGTCATATATTTCTCTTCAGTTCAAATGTTCGCCTGTTCAGGCTTCATCGGGGAAATTTTAAAACTTAGCTAAAAGACGTCAAACCATACTGCAAGAAAACATGAATTGAATAAATGATTACGTTCATGTTTTCATGCAGTATGGTTCTGGTGGGTCAAGATTACGTTGTTGTACGGCGTTTATTCACTGCTGGCCAATTATACATCCCCGTTACGAGTTCTAGTTTGTGTAATTACTGTTCATCCGTCTTCCTGCGAGACGATATATACTTATTAACATGCAGCAACTCGTATCGTTCGTCGAGTAAATTACAAAACCGTCGTGCCTTGCAAACATTGATTTTGGGATGAGACCGGAATTAGTTTACCGCTACATTTTGTTCGTCGTGAATCTCTCCTCGGAGTGTAGCTTGCACCAGCAATGAAAAAACACGAGACCTTTGTATTTTATTTAATATTGCCAAAGATACAAGCATGTTAAAGAGAGATGGGAAGATTAGGATGATTACACGAGAGAATACTTCGTGGTTAGTATTTATTGCCAAAAGGGTATTCTAAAAGTCATCCTTAATTATCATCGCAAACAGTGTCTGGTTATAAGAAATACTTATCAATGACGTAGCCAGCATGACACCAAATCTAGTTTGTGTTACATGTAATATTTATAAACACTTACAAATATTAGGATGGTCGGAAACACCTTGAATATCTATAAACATGAAAATATATTTATTATGTTATTCGAAAATATTGTTCAATGCAGCAAACTCCGTATAGCTCCTTTATCCTTCTTAGTACAAAAAAACGAAGATATCGCGGGTTGGGGGGAGGGGTTCCTTTTTATATTTTTTAAAGTGGCTAATAGTCTGTCATACACAGTTTGGTATTTTGGGTTTTAAAAAAAAACATGCTTCAGGACTTAATATCAGGTTCATTAAACATGGATGTGTTAACAAAAAGCGTAGCTGATCTTCACTCTGCGTTATTTTAGTATGGATTCGGTGAAAGAAAAAAGCAGTGTGTTATTTTTCAGCCCATCGTAATTCTAAACGTGCACGGAAGCACTCAGTGAGACAAATAACAAATGCACGGGATTTCAAAGACGCCGTTTTTCTTTTCCATTTATTACGCTATATTACTCTGCGCTTGAATATAAAACACCTTGTAGCACAATAAGCGTGTGCAGGAATAAAAAAATTTAAATACACCTTTTAAAGGCGCACGGTCCGCTTTTATATGTAGGGGAATGTCCGAGTAACTCTCCATTGCCTGAAACATAATGAAGACAAGGCCCTCTAGGGTCGATTCCCATTATTTTTCAGGAATGGATAGTTACAAAGATATTCCCCTATTTAAAGGGACAGACCCTAGTTTCAACCCAGTGAAAATTTAATTTAATAAAGTTTAATTAATCTACAAACCGGTAACACATTTGGATAAAATTACAATTTAGTGAAACATGAGTCTGTGACTTTGAAATGGTGAATAACGGGCAGCATAGCCCAGTGGTACAGTGCCCTCCTGATGCGCGGTCGGTCTAGGATCGATTCCCGTCAGCTTACCACTGGGGTTTTTTCTCGACATAACCATATGTCCGACGCCGATATAACCGTAATTACAATGTGCTGAGTGCGTCGTTAAACAAAACACACACACACACAAAATTGCAATGGTGAAATACCCTCTAAAGCTCGACTCCATAACTGTTACTTCTCAGACGCACATACGTTTTTGAAAATATGAGAAATGCATTTTGTAAATTTAAAAAACCCCACAAGGATGACCAAAACCACTATGAATGTACAGAAATTGATAATCTAAACCATACAATCTAACTAAAGTATGATTTCAGTTGTCAAAACGGCTATATTAGTCAAATATATGCCTTAGTGCTTAAAAACTAGGGTATGTCCTTTTAAAATAACTGAAAGGTAACGGGCAGATTTCAATGGTTTAACAGTGCACGTGTATTTTAACATTGTGTTACGTACAAAGTTAAAGGGATAGTCCTGTGTTTGTAGCCATTTTAAAAGGTTTTCAGCAAATAAAATATGTTTACGTTAAAGAAATTACAATTTACTTAAAATATGAATTTCTCTATAACCAAAGCGTTTCTGGACATCAATATGTTTTGTAATATCTCAATATCGGTTTTTGTCTAAAATAATTTTGTATGTACGGATTTATGACTTTTTCCAACGATTAAATGGAATTTGAAATTATTCGCCAAAGGTCATACCAAATATATTTATCCGTATGTTGTTTTATATATAAAATATATCAACGTACGAAAGTGTGTTAGAAAACAAGAAAAAGCAAGTTGTGTGTTTATTTTGTTGTGGGGAACAAATGGAAGGTTTGGTAGGGCTTAATAGTTCCTTTAATAACAAATTATTTTTTTTGCTTGAAATATATACATATATAACTTACATCTTCCATGTAGTCCATGGGCCTAGCCCTGAAAGTTAACGTATCACCTTGGCAGGCAATATCTAATGGTGTTGTTTTGTTAATAGCGCTGTGCATGTAGTTAATATATGAGTATGACAGACGTCATAAATATAGTGAGGCGAGGACACATTTGTGTACAATATTTTGTGGTAGGGATAACAAAATGTACCATATCTTTACGACCAATGAACATAGCCACGCAAATTAGCACTCAAAACTGTTATATTAAACCCCTCTACAAATTGATGTGGGTTTTTTTTTTGTTTTTTTTTGTGCTCTACGCTTAGAACTATGACATTGTTAATTAACGTATCCGGACATAGTTTTTTTTAGCAGTAACAGCAGCAGTAGAGTGAGTATTATCATTAACTATATAGTATCTGCCATACAAATATTCACCAATCTTCTCATCGGATTTTGCTAAAGGCTTCTATCAGTGTGACATTCAACCTTTCTTTTTGTGCGTGCGGGTTTCTTTCCTGTATACGTTTGTAATTAGCAAGTCAAATGAAATTAAAATGGCATTTGCTAATGGCTTCCTTCTCAAAGGACGCGCCTGAATACGAACTGCAGACGCGCGGTGGGAAAATCATTTAAATACACAAATGTTCTTTAAACCGTCCAAACTGAAATCGACATGTAAGGGAAGAAATTATTTACAAACACAATGAAATCTCTCAAATCTTGTATGATGAAAAACTAGCGAGGTTTGTTTGACCTTCAAGGGTTACAGAAATCCAAACATCAGTTTGACCAATGTTAACTTCTTTGATCTTTGTCCGACGAGTGATGTCATTAAAAGAGAAAAAATCCGATCGTTGGATTGTGGTGTAGAGGTAATATTTTCACTCTAAAACATTGAGTCGGCGTTGGAATTGGTAACCACGTCATGGCGGCAAACAACGGCAGAATAATGTATATTTTTGTTTCTTTAATTTAAAAAAGAAAGAAAAAAACGTTCACTATAATTTTGTTTCTCATTTTTTTACACTACTTTCACCATTTGTTTTACGACTCTAAAATTCCTCATACTAATGTATATGTTTGGTTCCGTAATTATCTTTTTTTAACCATTAATTTGTTGTCCCAATTTGTTTCCATACTTTGTTTTTCAAACTTGAAATTGCTCATACTTATCGCACAAATACATTGCTAGCAGTACCTTCACTACTTCGCGTCGTCGTGGTTTGTTAATCCCTTTATAATTTGCAAGTTATTAAAGCGACTGTCACTATTTTGCTTTCATTGTAACATGTTTATTACTAAATATTTCCTTAATTGCATATTAAATATGTTTTCCTCTTTAGAATATCAGTATCTGTATAAACAAGGTGTTTTTGTCGTTCGTAGTAGTTCAAGCCTTCCAATAAGTTCGTGTTTACCAATATATATTATGAGTGGAGCGAATTATTTTGTCATAGTGGATCTTCCACAAATGCTTGTCAACAATTATGTTGAAAGTATTTGTATGGTCATGAGTTGCCTTGTTCGACTGGGAAGTGCGATGCTTTGTACATCACTGGTAAATTAATAGGTGGCAGCTGCGGGTTAGGGTGGGTCAAAGAGGGGTCGTGGTTACATCAAAAGTCAGCCTATGGTCATTGATAACGATTATCTCTGTACTCAAATATGGTATGAATAAGCTGTGAGTAATTGTAGTCTCCAGAAAAGGCTCTGTTAGTTGGAAACACCTTACCATGGCTTCAAACTCAGGACAGTATCTTTAACCGTATCTCGTCAGATCTGAAACAAATTGTACAGTTGTATTTACTTCCCTTTTTTAATAACATTTGTACGGTCCTATGGGAAATTTTGGTGTTATATGTATAGTTGTTGCAGTGAGTTATATACCATATAATATAACAATAACAATAAGAAGAATAGAACCGGTAGAAGATAAATAAGAATTAACTGATCAAGTGTTTATAATAAGTAGAAATGTCACGGCTTTAGTCAAATATGACTGATACCCCATCTCATGTGACGTCTGCTTCATTATATCGCACCCGCCGTGTTATTAAACTCGCGTGATGCGATTGCAGACTTCAATCCATGGACTATAAATCCCATATGATAGAAAACATGAATTATTGTCTACATCTTTATAGACTATTTTACTTATTAATCAGCACGTCAACAGAAGAAGGGAAAACATTAATTTTCTTTCATCTTTGGTCAAAGAAGTAATTTATTACGTGGTTTTATACACCAATAGAAATACATGTACAGCAGTTTGGTTTGTATTACGCGGAATTGCGCGTTATATCGGCTCACGAATATGTCGCCATAAAATTGTTTACAGTGTGATCATTGTTTAACAGAACATATAAGTTTATAGTTTGCGACATAAACAGCTCATAACTGGACGACTTTCAGTCATACAAAGCAGCAAACGTTCGTTACATTGATTTATGCGCGGCACGTTAACTTGAACGATTGTAACAGACACCAATCAAATAGTCTGCGAACGGTAGCGTCCTTCGTTGCTGAACGGAACACAGTTCTTTTGGGTAATACAATGTATGTTATCTTTTTTTTTTTAAATCGTTGAAAGAAAATGAAGGAAGGAAGAAATGTAGTATGTAACGACGTTCTCATCACATTTTAATTATTTATATATGACGGACATATGATTAAGGATCACACAGATAATGAGAGAGTCAAACCGCTGACGCCTCGCAATGGGTTTCTCGTTTCGATGAGGCCAGGTCAGGTCAGAGGGTTTAACGTGTACAGTGTAGCACACGCCTGTCCTGGGTACAGTTGTCTACCTAGAAGGTGCAATGGAGTACCAGCAGTCCGGCCGGGGCCGGTAGCAGGTGGGATGGGTGCTATGTTTTTGTGGGTTTTTTTGGAAGGAGCGGTCGGAATTGAGCCAAAGAGAATGGGTGCGCATTTTGAATGAAGGATATTTGGTGTATTTTTTAACGGTCGATCGAAAGATAAAGTCAGGAGCTACGTATAGATTTTGTTATTAGTGAGTCGAGAGAAGCTCGTTACTAAGACCTATTGATGCTGGGGTGTATCCATAGGTTGCCCGTAGGGCCCTTAGAAAGGAGTTTCGATTAGCAGACAGGGATATTTTTGTATATACAACATTGCTATTCCACAGTAGGGATGACTATTCGGTATGTTGTACTATTGCAATAGTATTGCGATAGTTAAACTACTATTGTGATAGTATTACAATAGTAATATAATAGATATTTTGCAAAACTCTTTACTTCAATCTTCCAATATAATTTATGTATATATGTATTGATGTATGTATGTATGTATGTATGTATGTATGTATGTGTGTATGTATGAGTGTACGGCTTATGTGCGTTTGTTTGTGTTTGTGTGTATGTCTGTGTTTCTACTCAGTTATTTTTGATAATGTCACAAGGTAGTGAAATGGTATTTAATAAATGTATAATATAAAGACCACACATTGCTGTTGTTATACTTTATTTTTTATGGTGTCCAATGTTTTTGATGTTATTCGTCAATACTGAAAAGGTTAAGCCACTTTCCTCAGCATTCATTAAATTTGTCATGTTCACAGTTTTTAAAATAAATGTATTTTTCTATTTGAAATTTATTTTGCAATATGTTTTTTATAGCATTAATATGAAGACTCTTGTTAAGTATTTTTATACTATAAATATAATATTTTATATTGATTAAAATCCAGTTAACTACATTGCTAAACTCACTATTCATCATACCAAACATAACTGTATGTTTTTTAAGTGGAAGTCTCACTTCAGTTTTGTTAAATATCCACTTCTGCAACTCTTTCCACATATGTTTTACTTTATTACAATCATAAAATAAATGTTGTAAGGTTTCAGGATTCTTTTTACAAAAACTACATTTATATGCAGAAAGGTATTAGTATCCAGGATTCTATGGAGCAATCGGTATTGAAACCATTGCAAGGTAGTATCTTTTGTACATCTAAAGGGTATCACACAGATCTGTTTCCACATATAACAATCAAATGCTAAACCCTTAGATGCATATTGTTTTTGTGTTTTTGGTATTACTTGATTATTATTCAAAATATTGTATATATTTTTACTTCTAATATTCTCATTTAGCATTACTTTCATTTTAAATGGCAATATAGGTATTTTACTAAGAATAAATGTTGTACTGTTAATATTGTTTAATGAGGATAAGAATGATTTTACCGCATAAACTAGTGATGCGTAATTTAAAAAGTCTGTCTTTAGATCATATGTGTTTTTAAAAGTTGCAAAATTCTAAATATTTCCTTCATTATCAAGTAAATCATTTATGAAAACAATACCTTTCTTTTTGTGGTTGTTATTAAAATGTTTCAATATTATAGTATTGTACCAAATATTCAATTCTTGATTATCTTCAGTATTTTCAAGGTTTTGATTTTGCTGTATTAACAACCAACTAGATAGTACGTCTTTCCAAAAGCGATTTTGTATGTTTTTGTTTTTTAATGTAATAAAATAGTCTCCATGAATTATAAGATTTGTGGAAGATTTAAATCAATTTACCCATTTTTTATTGTTTAGAAAACGTATTTTTATCCACGATGATTTTAAAGAGGTCATAACATGCTGTATATTTGGCATTTTTATACCACCATGTTAGTTGTCTTGTATTAATACAGCTCGCTTAATTTTGTCTGGTTTATTTTGCCAAATAAATTTGAAAAACATTTCATATATTTGTTTCATAATACGTTTCGGTGAGTTTGGTAATGATATTAGTAAATAAATAACGTTGGACATTATTAAAGTTTTGAGAATGGTAACTCTTTCTAAGGTAGTAAGGTTTCTAAATGACCAAATCTTTATCAGAGTCTGCATTTGTTTAATTTTAGAGTCAAAATTTGATTCTATAATTTTATTTAAATTTGTTGTAAAGTTAATGCCCAGCAGATTAAATTCGTTCACACCCCATTCTAACTTCCAACGAGCATTGTGGTAGACATCTATTGAATGCTTCTTGCTTCCTATTAAAATGGCTTTAGACTTAGTATAGTTTATTTCCAGGCCAGAAATTTCAGTATAATAATCAAGTACTGTCATTGTACTGTTCAGGGGCTCAGAAGATCCATCAAGAAAAAAAGTAGTATCGTCGGCATATTGTGATATTAAATATTCTGTATCGTCAATGTTAATACCTTTAAAAAACATTTCTAACCGTACATATTATACAAATGTAGGGTGAGAGAGGGTCTCCTTGTCTGCATCCCCTTTGCAGCTCAAAAGTATCTGATAGATAGCCGATTTGCAATACTCTAGACATTGAATTATTATATAATGTTTCAATCCACCTTTTTATCGATGTTTTAAAATTAAATATATCTAAAGCTTTATTAATAAAAGACCAAGATACAGAATCAAATGCTTTTTGATATGGGTCTTCAATGTTTAAGAGATTGTTTTGGTTTGTTTGTTTTAGGAATACAAGTAATTATGCCAAGTTTTTGCACAGTAGACATTTCTTTAATAGTATAACTGTATTTTATTGATCGGACTATGTAATGTCCTAAATCCACCCTAAAGAATTTAAAGAATTCTACAGTGAATCCATCCGAACAAGGACTTTTATTATTTTTCATACTTTTTAAAAAGTTTAAAACTTCTGAATGAGTTATTTTGCCTTCTAGAGATTGTGCTTCTTTGTTTGTAAATTATCTAAAATTATAATCAGATACTTTTTCTGCAATATTATTATAATTTTGTTTGGCTGGCGCAGAGTACAAATTTTGATAAAAATGTTTAGTCTCTGTTAAAATCTGTTTTTGGTCTGTAATTATTGTTCCAGTACTTAATTCTATGCTTGTTATTAATTTATTATAGTAATTTCTAGATTCCATGTTACCAAAGTATTTTGTTGGCTTTTCGCCATCTTCGACCCATTTAGCTCTCGCTCGAATGAAATGACCTTTGAGTTTTTGTTTTCGTAATTCTTCTAGTTCTTGCTTTTTGTCCTCTAATATGTTATGATTAGTGTTATCATTTTCTTCTAATTCTTTTATATCCTGACACAGTTTATTTTCTATTGCATTAGCTTTATGTTTCGTATATGTTGAGTATGAAATAGTTTTCCCTCTTATTTCCATTAACAATGTTTCAAGAAAAAGTTGATCATTTATTACAAACTATATTTCATATTTAAGAAGGGTCATAACATTATCTGGATTGTATATTGGAACAGCATATTGAGATGTTACATTACTTATAATTTCTTTTGTGATTTTTACATATTCTTCATCAGTTAAAAATTAATTGTTGAATTTCCATAATCCTTTACTTTTTGGATTGTATTTAATTTGAGGCAGAGAACCACTCTATTATAACATTTTGAATGTATGGCATTAAATTATTAGAAAGCAGGAAGAAATCTAATCTAGCTAGTTTTAATTTAGGATACAGTTCTCTGAAAGGGTCTTTCAATATTTCCGCAAATTGTTTTTTTTGAGCTTTAGGATGGTTGATATGTAAATAGTTTTTTGTGTCCAAATTAATACCAAATTAAAATCGCCACATACTAAGTACTGGTCGTTTTCGAACTCTTCAATACAATTTAAAATATGTAAGAAAAACTGTGGATTGTCGTTATTTGGTCTATATATATATATTTATAAATGTTATTCGCGCTTCCTCTATAGTAATGTCTAATGCAATAATGTTACCTGAGTTATCGACCTTGCTTTTATGTAATTTATGTTCA
>JAECMU010119461.1:0-13423 GCA_016106625.1 Dracogyra subfuscus
AAAGAGGTAATTTTAAATGTTACCTGAATATACGAGGTCTAACTCTGTAATATAACTGTTAAAAGTTTCCAACTACAATTGTGGTGGGTAATGAATACAGATAATACAATACTGACTTGACGCCACTGATTCTCTCTTCGACTGCAGTTAGTGTTGAAACAACGCGAACAAAATGTATCAATAATTTACAATGTGTTTGTGTGGCCTCGTGTGAACCTTTAGTAATGTTTCAAGTGGGATTTGAAAACAAGGTTTTATTTGCACTGTTTAAACTTTTTGTATGACGGTAATCATTAAATAGTTGTTTATTCAGTTTACTCGGTGGTGTCGTGGTTAAAGCCATCTGATATAAGGCTGGTAGGTACAGAGTTCGCAGCCGTGTACCGACTCCCACCCAGAACGAGTTTTAACGACTCCATGGGTAGGTGCAAGACCAATACACTTTTTTTTCTTTCTCACTAACCACTAATGACTAACAACAAGCTCACTGTCCTGGACAGACAGCCTAGATAGCTGAGGTGTGTGCCCATAATAGCGTGCTTGAACCTTAACTGGATATAAAGAAAAAGAAAAATGTTTTATTTAACGACGCACTCAACACATTTTATTTACGGTTATATGGCGTCAGACTTATTATGATTAAGGACCACACGTATTTTGAGAGGAAACCCGCTGTCGCCATTTCATGGGTTACTCTTTCCGATAATCCTAATCCTAAGAAGTTAATGTACACGTTCAGAGCAAGCTGTTGTAGCGTACGCCTATCGCAGTCGCAGGGACCGGCCTTGGCCGGATCCCTCCGTCTGTGACAGGAAAGGTGTGGGGNNNNCAAGGGAGAACCAGTAGCCCAATCGACTTGGGGGCAGGTGGGGGGACTTTCCGATAAGCAGCAAGGGATCTTTTATATGCACCATCCCACAGACAGGATAGTACATACCACAGCCTTTGATATACCAGTTGCTGTACCCTTGTTGGACATCCTCGCCTGCTCCCGACCTTGGTCTAACTGCTGGTGTTCCCTTGCAATTTGCCAGTATAGGCCCAACGAACCCACCAACGGGGATCGATCCAAGACCGACCGCGCATCAAATGGGCGCTTTACTACTGGGCAACGCCCCGACCCGTTTTTGAATAATGCATAACAATGTCAATAGCGTATGTAGAACCTCTTGACACGATGATAGCCTGGCGTCATCGTCACACTCTGTGGCAGGACCTGGCGGTGTATAATGGATGCCTGTAGTATGTGCCGTACATGTTCAATTGTATTAAGGTCCGGTGACCAAGGTGGCAATCCAATTCGCACTAGTTTCCTGTCGACGATTGTCATTAAAGACATTTGCACGGTGTGGACATGCATTAAAGCCCATGCTAGGACCTAAATCCCCTGTGTATGGTGAGACGTGTCGATTTCAGTATGCCTCAATATTCCATCCCTGTAACTTACACCTGTCATTACTTCTCTGGGCACGTCTTGGAGACTGGTTTTACCAACTTAGTTAATCCTTGCCCACACCATTACCCACGCACCCCCATAGCGGTCACGTTCATCAATGTAGGCATCGTTGTATCCTTCACCAACCCCTTGTGCACACTCTGAAACGATGATCAGTAAAACCGCAGGCAATGTATGGATTAAAATTTAACTTTTACCACGGTCGAAAAATATGTGGTCCTTAGCAAAATTGAGTTGTATATATATGTAGGAAACGTTGTTGGTAATCTAACTGAGCACATCACTCGTTATGAAAAATATGTTGGTAATATAAACGAGGGCGTTTCACTCGTCAAATAAAACCTGTTGGTAATATAAACGAGGGCGTGTCAATCGTCAAATAAAACTTGCTGGTAATATAAACGAGGGCGTTTCACTCGTCAAATTAAAGAGCTCTTTCGGACTACTAATGAACAAATGCTAGCTCTCACTCCTGTTTCAATTTAGAACGACCATCAAAATTGCGCCAAAATTCCTACATTTAAATTGCGCTCATAATCGTGTCACTCGTGAAATAAAACCTGTTGGTAATCTAAACGGACGTGTCACTCGTGAAATAAAACCTGTTGGTAACCTACACGAACGTGTGACTCGTCAAATAAAACCTGGTGGTAATCTACACCAACACGTCTCTCGTCAAATAAAACCTACTGATAATCTACACGAACCTGGTGGTAATCTAAATAACGTGTCACTCGTAAAGAAAAACCCTTTCGTGTAAGACAGCCTTTATTCTGGCAACGAATAAAATGTACATCTCGGTGGTAAATACTGAGTATAACCCAAGGTCGAGTGGTGGGATCGATTCCATTCATTGGTCTTATTGAATTATCCTTTGTTCAAAAGTACACAACGATTTCTAAAGTATAATACAGTACAAGGCATTCAGCGTTTAGTGGCTTTTTAAAATAATTAATGATAACAGTCACGTGTGGTGAAATCGTTCCACGCAATGCTGTAATATTTGTTTTCGAGGTATCAACACGCTTATATCCCGACGGTTCAAACACGATTTCTGTGGGCATAGCCTTTTACGTGAAGTTGATGAGGAAATGTGATGAACTCAAATTTGCAATACATTTAGACTAATATATATAAATTGAATTTAGCCAAACAAATGTGCACTAGTTTAAAATTTAGGCACAAATTCAGGGGCGTTGAAGCAAATGGTCCGCTTTCAGAACTAAAACATACAGGTTTATACATATGGAGTTTCTGGTGGTACAAAAACAAAATAGAAAAGGTCCACTTGGTTCATATTCGACCCCCCCCCCCCCAATCCCCCTCCAGGTCCAGCTCACGCTTCGCCCTGAAATTTAGATAGTTCACCAAATATGAAATGCAGACAATTAATGTATCTGACAAAAGTGGAATACCAAGAACAACAAAACACCTTTGTTATATTACTTTATTAGGTCGATAAATTAAAACAGTCAACTTCATTTAAATATATTGAATAGCGGAAAATATGTTGAAAGATTGTAGTAGAAATTATTTTGAAACACCGAGAAGTCGATATTGTCCAGAGGATAATTCAGGAGCGTAGGTTAGGAGGTTCGTACGAAACACACACACACACACATTGGAATGACCTTCTCACTTCCCTGGATGTAACGCCCGCCACGGTGGATTTTATCTTTGAATAACTGCAATCAAAAAAATCAAATCAAAGTTTTCCTTCTGGCGACTGTGTAGAAAATATTTTTTTAGACGGATCTGTGAATTCAGAGTGAGCAGAAGACATTTTGCAGGCAAGAGATGGACCAGGATGTCTACTCTTTTATACAGAGCGGGCAGCATAGCCCAGTGGTACAGTGCCCGCCTAATGCGCGGTCGGTCTAGGATCGATCCCCGTCAGCTGACCACTGGGTTTTTTTCTCGACATAACCATATGTCCGACGCCGTTATAACCGTAATTAAAATGTGTTGAGTGCGTCGTTAAACAAACCAACAAAAAAAAAACACAACTTTTATACAAAATTATGTTAAATGACCACCTTACTAACGGAACGAACTATAACTGGATTAATACTGTTAAAAACACACTGAATAACTTGGGAATGGGTGATATTTGGATAAGACAATCTTTTATATCAATAAATTGTCTCTCACAACAATTTTTGTTGTTGTTGTTGTTGGTTTGTTTAACGACGCACTCAACACATTTTATAGTTATGTCGAGAAAAAACCCCAGTGATCAGCTGACGGGGATCGATCCTAGACCGACCGCGCATCAGGCGGGCACTGTACCACTGGGCCACGCTGCCCGCTCTCACAACAAATTAAACAAAGACAATGCGATCAGTATTTACAAACATGGAAAAATAACATATCACTGTCATCGAGAGGCAACACTTACCGATTATACAAAGAACAACTAGTTTTCGAAAGCTATATCAATAAACTACCAGAAAAACTGTGGACAGCACTCTTAAAATTTAAAACGTCTAACCATTACCTACCCGTTGAAACGGGACGTTGGAATAATATACTCAAAGAAGACCGAATTTGCACATTGTGTAATGTAATGGACATTGGCGACGAGTTCCATTATCTTTTTATTTGCCATTTTTTCCATAATTCAAAAGTCCAGTTGCTACACCCATATTATTATACGCGACCAAGTACTTATAAATTTAGAGAACTAATGGAGAATAAACGAATTAGTACCCTAAAGAAATTATCATATTTCATAAATATAATAACTAATGAATTCAAACGCCATTGACTACAAATACCATCATAATCAAACATATTTAACAAAATACTATCATTATCCACTGCGTCCTATACAACTTTAACAATATACTCGTTTATAAGTACTTGGATACCCGTATATCTGTATTAAATATCTGTAGTATTATATAATATATTGATGTGAATGATTGTATGTGTTTGTATATGAGTTTGTGAATGTATTGTAATTAATGTATTTACTGCCAACCATCTTGTCACGTGTATATAACAAAATGTTTATGTATATATTCCTCCTATGCCGTTGTGTAACGGCCCGAGTGTAAATAAAGTCTTGTCTTGTCTTGTCTTAACTGTGGCGTAGTTGTCGACTTCTTCTTTTATTTTAGACGTTAATAAAGTTTTCTATTGCTATTATTGTTCGTCAGATTGTGTGCAATCTTCTTCTGTACAATATGTTTTGTGCTCAATAAAAATACTTACGAACACATTAAAACAGCACATTATATTTGCAGGTAATATGCATGTGTTTGTGTATACCCCCTGCGCGTGTTGTAACCTCATCGTGATGCAGGGGTGTAACATTCTCTTTGAGATTGGCCAAGTTTTGAGTACAATTCAGTATCCGTCAAATTCTGTGATATTTGTGTTTTTGTACAGTCTTTAGACTGTTTTTGTTTCAACCTTGAATTTTTATAATATTGATGTTGATCATCACTTTATTTATTTGACTTACCATAGTTTGACACCCAATAGTCAAATGTATTTTTCGTGCTGGGGTGTCGTTAAACATTCATTCATTCATTCATTCATAATATTTGTGTATATGTCACTGTGTACGAATTGAAGTACATTCATTTGACTAAATAAATAACTGAGTGCGTCGTTAAACACGCCAAAAATAATAATAATAAATAAATAAATAAATGCGATTTTCTATACCTATGCAGTAGTTAATAATGAAACTAACGATAGAGAAATTCACTTCCTCGACTAACAATAAGGTCCAGTGTTATTGTCAGACGGACATAGTGTAATGTATGTACTGTGTGCAACTGGAAGTAAAACATGATTTTTATTTATTGTTATGACGCATATGTGCTTCCATACTTGAAAACGCAAATATCACGACTCAATAGAGTTATCTCTCTTCGTTCGGTGAGCGGAAGCAGGTCATTTGTAGACACGGTTAGGCTTACGATTATGCCTATTTCTTCTTTTGATGTCTTTTGCATTACCAGTGGACCAAGAGAGAGCCAAACATATAACAAAATAGCTTTTATGAAAGTGCATGATTAAATTATCTCCCTTTTGCCGTATCCTGTTGATAACACCCCAAATGTATCCTTCAAATTCAAAATGGAATCAATTATCTTTAATTATTTTGATACGTAATTAAATCCAAATTCATCCAAAACGGCATTAGCCAACTCTTCCATGCTGTGACGTCGCTTGGTATGAGACGGTCGCTGTAACTGCTGCATAAAGCGGGATCGCCCAGTGAGCGATCACGTGATCTATGTCTCAAAATAGATCGCCGAGCTTTGCAATTGTTGCACGTAGCGGCACGAATGGCCACAGAATGTGGGTGCTGTCGGATTTCTTTCTGTAGTATGTGTATTAGTGATTAATATGTTTGGTTTTTTTTTTTTTTTTTTTTTTTTTTTTTTTTTTTTTTATATCTGTATCTATATCTATTTTTTTTTTTTTTCTTTTTTAACGACGCACTCAACACATTATAAGTACGGTTATATCGGCATCGGACATATGGTTATGTCGAGAAAAAAACCCAATGGGTAGCTGACAGGGATCGATCCTAGACCGACCGCGCATCAGGCGGGCACTGTACCACTGGGCTATGCTGCCCGCTGCCAACAAAAAAGAAAAGAAAAGAAAAAAAAAGACATATGTTGATCTCTGACTGTAATGAGAGCGTATTTACGTCCAAATGTCCGTCTAGCTCTCTTACAGTCAGAGTATTCGGGCTAGATTTTTATGGCAACGAGTGGTGTGTGAAAACCATATTTTCACGAATTGCGAAGCTCGCGCAACACAGCCCCAAGGGTGAGGTGGGGGTGGGGGTGGGGACAGAAACCTCGACGTTCGCTGAACACAACCGCATTCTTCGCAGTCTCGAGTAGGATTTTTTTTGTTTTGTTTTTTGTTTAACGACGCACTCAACACATTAGAATACGGTTATATCGGCGTCAAACAATGTGTACATCATACTACGTTCTGACGTCAGACTGACTGACGTTCAGTGATACTCATACTGCAGCAAATCTGAAAATCATCGACATAGAACAAGCTATCAGCGCCAGGTTTTAAACACCGGGCGATGTTGTTAAAGGGACATTCCTGAGTTTGGTGCAATGTTTTAAGATGTTCTCGACTAATAAAATATTTCTACGATTAAATTTACATATTAAATATATTTTCTTGTTTAGAATATTAGTGGCTGTATAGTAAACGTGTTTCTGATCGTTCTAATATTTGTACTAGGTTAATTTCATTTTATTTCCTAAAACATATTTTTCCGTACGTACGAAATTATTTGAAGACGAAATTCAGTTTAGGCTTCTTACAAATATTAAGACGACCAGAAACACACTGAATATACTTGTGTGGGTTTTTTTGGTGTATTTTTTTTTTTTTTGGTTTTGTTTAACGACGCACTCAACACATTATAATTACGGTTATATCGGCGTCGGACATATGGTTATGTCNAAATCCAGTTTGGGCTTCTTACAAATATTAAGACGACCAGAAATGCATTGAATATACAGATACTGATATTCTAAACAAGGAAATATATTTAATATGTAGGTTTAATCGTAGAAATATTTTATTAGTCAATAACATATTACAATGCAGCAAAGTCAGGAATGGCCCTTTAAGTAATTAATGTTTAACGACATCTCAGCACAAAACCACGCATCGGCTATTGGGTGTCAAACAAAGGTAAGCACATGATTATGATTCTTTATTAAAAAATAAAAAGTATACAGTGTAAAGAGATGTGGGGAGAAGTACAATAAAAATACAAAAATCAAGATAGCTATATGTTAAACATTTATGTAAACATGTATATTCGCAGCAATATGTTTTTAAAACTTCAAAATTAATTATGGATGGAATTAATAAAATGAATGAATAAATGTTTAACGACACCCCAGCACGAGAAACGTTTTGACTACATCCGTGGTTCAAATACAGTTAATGCCGGTAACATGCTGTGATTAGTGCTGGTAGGTGACGAGTTAGTTAATAAATTCGCATATTTAGGACGCACGTTTACTGTCCCAGAGTTAGTTAATATAGTTAGCAAGTATGTGTTTATGTGAGGTGTGAATCCAAGGGGAGTGTGCTTGGGTGCGCACCTTCCCAATTCGAAGTGCCCAGAAATATCCAGTAGAATGCAATGCATATATTTCTTTTTAGCGGAGAACATGCAATATGTTGGTGTTTAAAATTTATTTTGAATACTATCATAAAGATAATACCCGTTAGTGTATTTTAATTCTGTAGGTGCCCTGTTTAAATGTTGCATCCTAGAAAAATAGTGCTTGCTCCCCTGTGTTTTCAGAGTTACTTAATAAAGTTAGCAAATTTAACATTTACTTATAAGTTAGATACAAAACTGCGATTAAAGGGACATTCCCGAGTTTTCTATATTGTAAGATATTTCCTACTAATAAAATATTCCTACGATTAAATGTACATATTAAATATATTTTCGTGTTTAGAATATCAGTGTCTGCATATTCAATGTATTTCTGATCATTTTAATATTTGTAAAAAGCCCAAACTGGATTTTGTCTTCAAATAATTTCGTACGTAAGAAAAAATCCTTTTTAGGAAAAATAAAATGAAATTTAACCTAGTACAAATATTAGAAAGACCAGAAACACATTTAGTATACATCCACTAATATTTTATGCCGCAAAATATATTTGAGATGCAATTACTTTCGTTAAAAAGTATATTTATTTGTTTGTTTGTTTGTTTGTTATTTAATAAAGTATATTTACTCCAGTTAAACATAGTTCATAAGTCTAATAATATGGATACATAATAGTATATTCATACAACAGTAATATTGAACGTGGAGATGTGAAAACATAGTTTTGTTATATTCGGGGTTATTATGACTATTACTACTACTACTACTACTACTACTACTACTACTACTACTACTACTACTACTACTACTACTACTACTTCTACTACTATTATTATCATTATTAACATAATTTTACTACTACTACTATTATTATTATTATGAGTATTATTATTATTATTATTATTATTATTATTATTATCATTATTAACATAATTATTATTAACATAGATGGAAGGAAGGAAAGACCTTAAAATAAGAAACAAATGAATACATTTATTATATGCGTATTGGAATACTATACTTACATGAATTAATTTAACATGAAATAAAAGGACAAGAAGATGGAAAGAGTGCTCGGTAAAGTAAGAAACGTTTTGTGTTTTAAGAAGAAGACAAAGATTACCGATGTGTGATACGATGTGAGATCGCCACGAAGAGGAAATCCACTTCCTAATAAGCTATTTGTTTACTATATTTTGGCTTGTTAGTATTAAATTTCCGAAATTTTATTCAAATAAATATATCAGGCCAAGGGTAATTTTTTACTGAATGTTTCAAAGCGACATTGCTTTCGGTATCAAATTTAATTTTAACATACTTTTAACGCTATTGATATTTTTAAAAACAATTCTTTATTTTTATACTATAAATATAATATTTGGTGTTTATAATTAATCATTTTAAAAAGTTATTTTGGTTGCTATAGGTAGTACTAAACCAAGTAACTTTGGGCTGGGTCAGTGTTCGTCCTGCTGGATCAATTTTCGAGGTGCACCCAACTTTTGATAGAGAAGTGAACACCCTAAGTCCTGTGATTGGTTATAAACATGAGTGCGTTGGCTGTAAAAAATTTATAATGTCATGTATGGGGTACCTGTAAAAAAATACTAGAATTTTGTGCGGAACTAGGGTAGTCATGGACGCTACCCGTTATCTCAGAACCGATCAGCTTGGCACCCAATTTTCTCTGGTTCACTTTAAGTGAGGGGTGGTAGTAGTATATCCGTGGCGTTTATGTCGATTGATATGCTGCAGGTAGGAGTTTTAGCCACATATGTTACTATTGTCGTCTATGGGATTTGATTTTGTAGTATACACCCTGTAATTCACACCAACATGACAACAGTTTTGTTAAAATTGATGTCAGTTCCTGTCTTGGGTGGTATCCATTATTTGACTTATTTTATATAAATTGTTAACTTGTCAATGTTAAGGAATAAATGTTGTAGTGTTTTTGTAAACATAGTACGAAGGCTACAAGCATTAGAATCAATATCATGAATTATTTGAAGAAAACATGTGCTAGTTATCAGAATTCTATATTTCACGCTATGGAAAGGGAGAGTCTAAAATATTTCCCATTCCTGTACCACAGACAAACTGGCATGTTTGAACTGCTTTTGAAATTATTTCAGTATTGTATTGTATACGTTTGCGGCCACTGTAGTCTTTTAAAGGGATATTCCTGAGTTTGTTGCATTGTCAGATGTTTCCGACTAATAAAATATTTCTACGATTAAACTTACATATTAAATATATTTTCTTGCTTAGAATAGCAGTGTCTGTAAATTCAAAGTGTTTCTGGTCGTCTTAATATTTGTAAGAAGCCCAAACCGGATTTCATCTTCAAATAATTTCGTACGAACGAAAAAATATATTTTAAGAAATAAAATGAAAATTAACTTAGTACAAATATTAGAACGATCAGAAGTACGTTTAATATAGAGCCACTAATATTCTAAACAAGAAAATATATTTAATATGTAAGTTTAATCGTAGAAATATTTTACTAGTCGATAACATCTTAAAACATTACAGCAAAGTCAGGAATGTCCCTTTAACAAAATGGAAAACAATTGTATTTGTAATGACGTCAATATTTTACCCGTAGGTTGTTCAAGTTATGTAGTAAAGACGTAGCTGCTTCTATTTATTTATTTATTTAGTTAGTTAGTTATTATTGCAATACTTCGCCTCGTACTACTTTTGAACAACTATGATATTTAGTCGGGAAATTTCAGGAACACGCATTTGGAAGATACAATTAATTTATATTAATAAAACTAATTTTAAAAATTTCAAAATTAATATTATTCTGTTTACGTAGGAGGTAAGTGAATTGAAATTAAATAACCTCTAACACCACCAAAATAAACCACTAATAACAACAAAACTTGTATATTTTTAATAATATATGGCGTGTCTTACGAAATGTTTTAACTGGATCAGTTTTATGTGATTTGTATTAAAACCAGTTTTTGACTGCTATTGAATATTGTTTGTATGGCGGGCTATCAATGGATCATGTTCATATCTTCGGTTACCTCGTTCTCCGGGTGGGGGTAGGGAGGGGCATACCACCCGAGGAATACCCCAGGAGTCGGATCCTGAGCTGGCTGGAATTCCAACAATACCCTGATGTAACGGTAAATGCAAACACGGAACTATAAGATATAATTAAACGAGTTTTCGTTTTGTATCATGTTTATGTCCCGAGTGAAATAATGTTTGAAATGTCACAAACTTTAACGAGTGACAATGATAATTATTTCACGAGGGACATAAGCATGATACAAAATTATTACGAGTTTAATATCCTATTTATTACCCATAATCCAATTTAATTTAATATCACTCAACTCGTTTAGTTGACGTTCATGTAAGGCTGTAGTGCACCAATCGATAACGTCATTGTGTGACGTCGAAATGTTACTTGACGTTTTAGTGTGAAGTATCACTTTGATATGTACCAAGCTATAATATAAGACATCTCGCATTTAGATGGCGTGTAAACGGAGGCGGCACCTGACATACGTGACACATCTTTAGTAGACAAACATAGACACATACTGTACACACTGAGGGATTTCACAATATATGCACTAATATATGGCCTCAACTGTCATACAGGTTTAAAGTTAGCTTTGACCTGAAATAAATTGTCCATAATATTAAATGATTCTCGCAGATTCATATAGACTAAACATTTCATTTGTTTAGTTTTTTATTGCTTTACTTTGTTGATATATTTTATTTTTATTTATTAATACTTTTTGGGGGGTAGGGGTGGGTAAAATGTTTTTGGCATTTCGGAGTTATTAATTTTAATTGTTCTTCTTGCAAACCACCCACCACCTAAATATACGTATAAACATTAAGTATCGTTTCATGATATTAGCATCCATGGCCAAATGAAAATCCACTGTAACCGATGTGTCCATAGCGTCTGTTGCAACACACATGTACAGTTTATTGTATATTAAACGTGTTTCTGATCGTTATAATATTTGTACTAAGTTAATTTTCATTTTATTTCTTAAAAATGTATCTTTTCGTACGTACGAAATTATTTGAAGACGATATCCAGTTTGGGCTTCTTACAACTATTAAGACGACCAGAAACACATTGAATATACAAACATTGATATTCTAAACAAGAAAATATATTTAATATGTAAGTTTAATCGTAGAAATATTTTATTAGTCGCAAATATCTTACAATGTAGCAAACTCAAGAATGTCCCTTTAAAGCAAGACGAGACTAAAGTTTTACTCCTTACTCCCATAGACACACGAAATTATTCCACTCCAGATGGCTGCAATAAAATAATACCTCAAACAGAACCATTCCACACATAAACAATTTCCCCAATACTGGTATTGTATTTGTGGAACGTGCTTGGTCGCGTGTCCAGGGGATGCCGGGATACCCTGCACGTGAGCACGAGGAACATCTCGCTGTTCGCGCATGCACGGACAGATGTGGTCCCCAGAATGAGGCTTAGAGAAAACAATTGAATAAAGAAGTAAAACAATACATGAAATATTTCTTTTCTTTTCTTAACGTGTGGAAATAATGCAGGACAATAGTATGAAAGTAATGTAAAATAGTGTATAAAAATAATATAAAACCACTATACATAAACGTAACAAAATGCTAATGCACCCAACATTAAAAAACAATAGTATGAAAGTAATGTAAAATAATGTAATAATAATAATATAAAACCACTGTATACTTAAACTTAACAAAATGCTAACGCACCCAACATTAAAAAACAATAGTATGAAAGTAATGTAAAATAATGTACTTATAATAATATAAAACCACAGTATATGTAAACTGAACAAAATGGTGACGCGGCCAACATTAAAAAAGAGCACAACAAATATATAGTATTTAAAAAAATCAACCCATCTAACAAAATAACAAGATCCAAACGTTTGTTCTTTAATTAGCTGGGACATATAGTTAGAGTTATGAAAGACTATAAAATCATAGTTCAATAGTAAAACATGTAGGCATATTATATATGTACGTAATATATACATTCAAAAGGCAATGCTCTAAATATCAAATTGACGTTTTTGTAAGAATCCAAAAGAATGCGAAACGAAGTAAGTTATTTCAAGTCAGGTTTTTATACATACACAAATTATATTCTAAACAGTTTGTGTCGAGTTTGAAAGATTTTACAAAAGCCTATATATTATTTAAGTTTAATATACTAATAACACTATATATATGTGTGTTTTTCGGTATCGTCAATATCATATATAAGAAATAAAAATTGTATTATGTGAGCCTCTGGCGAGCATAATACATTATTTTTATTCCTAATATATGATATTGACGATACCGAAATACACGAGGGTAATAATCTCTTTATCATATAAGCTCAAGCTTAATACAACGTTTGTTTGTAAACTGTACACTCAACTTTAATTCCAGTCCGCCATTACTACATATTCAAATGATGTAAGAATATGTGGCGCGGTGTATATTTTGAATGGAAATAACGTCAAACTCGAATGACGTCATTTTGGATGTCCTTACATCAAAATAAAGTTATGCCTAACGTTTTTGTTTTTTGAACTCTGGACAGTTTCAGTGTCATATTGCCATTGACATGTTTTTATTTGATGACTATGAATGCATACGTCAATTATGGAGTGTCACCTAAGTACGTTTGCTTAAATGTCAATAAACCTATTGCCGAGACCTCGACTAATTTACATTTAATTTGCAAAGTTATCAAATTCTTAAAGTATGTGATCTGAAAAATATCACATACTTTGATTGCACTGAAAATGTAATATATTATATATAT
>JAECMU010119465.1:0-14374 GCA_016106625.1 Dracogyra subfuscus
AAGGAAACACAGAGAGTATAGAGAAGCAGGGTTCCGAACTAGCGAACTAAGAGCGGATGATTGCACTTGGGATGATGATCCTTGATAACACCTGGTTGATCTTTGTGCACAAAGAAGCCACAACAAAGTGGCTTCCATAAAATGGCTTCTAACTAATTGCCAGTTGCATACGAAGCCACAGCAAAGTGGCTTCTAAATAATTGCCAATTGCACACAAGATGAGGTCTTTATAAGGGGGCCAATATACCTGGTTCATTTACAATTTCGATTGACCGTTCTAAATTCGCGCCAAAATGTCCTCAAATCAAACTGCGCACCTTTTTCTCTTTGGTTTATTAAATCCATTCAACATTCCATAGCACCACCACCCACTCCCACCTGCTACCGATTTCGGTCGGACTGCTGGTGCTCCCTTGCACCTGCCAGTGCAGGTGATCCCCTCTCCCTCCCCCAACTTTCTGTCTTGGACGGAAGAGCTTGCTTCGCAAGCACTTGCACCCACGACAGGCGTGCGCTATAACAGCTTGCTCTGAATGTGCACGTTAAACCCTATGACCTGACCTGAACTGGTTCATCATTTATTCTCAGATAGATATTTCTCAATACATGCTACACATATATTCAACCATGGTGATCATCAATAACCAACAGCAAGAATGTCCCAGACGTACTTAAGGGCATTGGCCATTGTGTAAGATTTAAGTAAATCAAGCAGTTTTATGTCGATACTAATGAAAACTACTGCTTGTTTTGTATGAATGACAAGTTTAATAATTAAAAAAATACTAATTCGATCTGTTCTAATTAAGAGTGGTATCATATATGTCAATACTAATGTGTGGAGTGGGGAATGGTCCGAGTGGGGAATTGTCGTGTGGGGAATTGTCCGTTTACCATTTTGTATACCTGAATATAAAAACATAAATACATGTGTGTATAAGTAGCTTTAGTTGAAATTACGATCGGTTTGCGATTTTACTGGTACGCAGTGATAATTATATATACCGTTCGTTTACTGACTTGGATCGAACACAGTTTGCGGTTTTGTATTAACTCCTAGCAGTTTAATTTTGGTACATGCACATTTGGCGCAATGACTTCATTTGTGACTGAAATTTTGGTCACAGCAGGTATATTAATAACAGAACATCGTTTGTTTAATTAAAGCTGCTGGTAATAGAACACAGCATTAACCAATTTATTGTATTTAGTTTGCAACTACCAACCGATATATAATATGTGAATCGATAAATTGGCTACTGCCACTGGCTGTGTTCGAGTGTACTACATTTGTAAATTGTAATAGTTCATTAAATGCGCGTGCTTTCAGTTCACAGAGCCATGATAAGTCTGCCATGTCTTACCATTTGACATACTATCATGATCACTGTTAGTTACAATAACTTACATATATTGTTGTTTTGTCCCATTTGCTTAGGGTTGTTACACCCTATACTATGCTATAGTTTGTTCCACAGAGAAAACCTTTTGCAAAAACTTCCCAACATTACAGTATGCAATAGTTCACCAAGTTAAACCTCGCGTGCAAGCACAAATGGCGAGGTTTACCTTGTCAACAGATTCCACCATTAGCAACTTCTGGACAACGGTTCCGAGGAATTTTGCTCGGAACGAAGTTGCGGTCAATATAACGATTACCATCACATTTTTACACCCTAATCGTATATTGTGATCTATTTCGAGCTCACTGAGACCCAAAAATACTTACTTTAAAACAATCTTCACATTGAATTAAAGGAAAAAGGTCCGACTATTTCAGCAGACACGCATGGTGACGTTCTAAACACCAGAATTTTCCCTTTAAGTCAATGTGAAGGGTTTGTTTTGTTTGTTTTTTTAACGACACACTCAACACGTAATTACGGTTATATCGGCGTCGGACATATGGTTATGTCGAGAAAAAACCCAGTGGTTAGCTGACGGGGATCAATCCTAGACCGACCGCGCATCAGGCAGGCACTGTACCACTGGGCTATGCTGCCCGCTCAATGTGAAGGGAGGTGACACAGAAGGAGCCACTGCCACTGGTTCTTCCCTCTCCCCAATACTGCCCCAGCACACGTTTCCTGTTCCTCTTCCTAATTCTTCTTTTCTTCTGTCGTAAATGTTTGCCATACACCAAGGTCACGGAAGTCCGTGACCCATTGTACGTGACTTAGTACTCAACTAGCGCTTCATTTGACTTGATCAGCCTCCCCAAGTGTGTAGGGGGGGGGGGGAAGAGCAGCTCGATTCAAAGAGTTCAAGTAGTTTGGATGTTTGAAATAAAATAATGGCTCTTTTATCGAAAGGCAAGCTGAAACAACCTGTAAGAGGAAAAGACACAGGTCTGTAGATAGAGAGACAATCAGCTTTTGTCTCAGTGATGCAGAAACAATAGAAAGACGATCTATCATAGATTGAGAAGTAATGGAAGAATAAATAAGTTAAAACTTAAAGCTTGGATACTGAGTTTGAATTTAGGCTTGTACTTAGAATTAGTTTATAATATTTTATGACAACAAAATGTTAAAACCTAACTTGGTTGTTTATAAAAACTATATACACATTCTGCTACATTAATACTATCACTAACCCTAGGTTAACCCTAAGCCTGAATATGCTGGAACGAACGGAAATGTTGCTAAAAACATTTTAATGGAATGATGGGATGGACTAAAAATCCCGTAACAGTTTGCCTTAAAAGTGAGTTCATTAGTCCCCAGATTTAAAATTTAAAGATATTTATTATATTTTATGTCCTTTTTTCTGTTCATAATATAGGCGGGCAGCATAGCCCAGTGGTACAGTGCCCGCCTGATGCGCGGTCGGTCTAGGATCGATCCCCGTCAGCTAACCACTGGGGTTTTTCTCGACATAACCATATGTCCGACGCCGATATAACCGTAATTATAATGTGTTGAGTGCGTCGTTAAACAAACAAACAAACTGTTCATAATACTAGACAAAAGGGTTAATTTTTTCCATGATTTAGACCAATCTCTGTGATATGGGTAGAAGGGCTTGCTTTTGTTGGCAATGAGTGAACTCTTAAAAATCAATAGATATAGTACAAATCAAAGAATAAATCGTATTTAGTATCAAAATAAAAACTAGGGGGAAATGACCATACTACATGTAGTACATAGGAATATTGTTGTATTGTTGTTTGTTTAACGACGTACTCAACACATTACAATTACGGTTGTATCGGCATCGGACATATGGTTATGTCGAGAAAAAAACCCAGTGGTTAGCTGACGGGGATCGATCCTAGACCGACCGCGCATCAGGCGGGCACTGTACCACTGGGCTATGCTGCCCGCTATAGTACATAGGAGTGCAGGGGTGTAGAAGTGGAAAATATTTTACTAAACCACTGAACCAGAACCAACTAAAATTTACTAGCCTGCTATAATTTCTACTAGTCTGCAAGCATATAGTACAATATATTATATATTAGAATAAAAATATTATTTAAAATAATATTTTGTAAGTGATCAACATCATGTGGCAAACGAAATCATGACCAAAACCTTAATTAACAAATCAATAAATTTAAAAATATTGTGATCAAGGCAATTTAAAAAAAAAAAAGTCATATAGATTTACAAAATTCAGATGACATCCCACAAGTGTTTAACAGAAAAATTTATTCAAAACACACTGACAACATACTTTCAAAAGTACACAAACCATTTCTAGAAAGTATTGACCTTCGACCAGATTTGTTTCCAGAATGTTGTGATGATGCATTGGAACTGAAGTCATCTATTATCAATGTGATCCATGTATTGTATATTTGATCATCATTTTGAACTGTAATAATAATAATTAGTCAGAAAATGACAGATTGCCTGTCGGATGGGTAGTTGTATTTTTTAACCAGTCCGTCTGAATTTAGTGAGTACTTTCTGCATCTCCTGGAACGACTCTGTTGGCGGTGTGAATCAATCCAAGATAAAATGACTTCGGCGAACTGGTAATAAGGGTGACATGACCTTTTACTTTACATGCATCAGTTGTATTGAATTTGTGTGGCAATTTTGGATTACGAAGTGTGAATACTCTAGGCAAGACTTCCTTATTCTCCCACCCCCACCTCAAAAATGTTTTTGGTAAACCTGTCCGATTAGTGTACAGGTTAATTACTCAAATGAGAATGAAATTACCCAAATGAAACACAAATTACAGTAAAATAAAATAAAATAATAAAATGTTACAACAAAATACTATAGGGTTAGGGTATTTCTATACTAAAAATTCCCATTATATATATTTAATATATTATTTTACCATTGGTGGACAGTATCATAACATATATCCAAAATATAATTTACTCACACTAATTTTCCCAATACAGGATGTTTGCCAGAGGGTAAAAGGGGTATGGCACCATACCCAACTTTATTAAAGTTAACATTTTCACAAATTAATTACTGATATTCTTTATCATTACTGTATGATTTTTTTAACCCTAAAGTTAACCCATTTTCATTCTGGGGAAGGCCCCACCCATACCCCTTGTTGACTGGTTGCATTTAATTCCATAGTGCCATACCCAAAAATTTCTTTCTGGCAAAAACACTGCAATCCCATCAGTTATATATCCTAAAAATATCCTGGATAAATATAAAAAGTGAGTCTGAAGCTTAACACATATCATGGAATGGGCCTTATATTTTCTTTTAAAAATCCAAATGAGTATTTTTTTAGTCAGTCAGTTCATACTATAAATTTATATTCAATCAGAAAATCAGTCTTGATTTGTCATAACTACTAGAGGGGTCCATCAGTACATTTATGTCTAATTAATTTCAGTAACATATGAAGGAAAAACTAGATTTCTCTTAATATTTATGTTTTTGAAAATTATTAAATTTTACTTTTTCTTCTTTAACAGGCCAAATGGAAAAGGAAGAAATCCGTAGTCAGCTTGAAGCTCTTGCTAAAAGAATCGACCAGACAAAGATGGACATATATGAATTAACTGCTAACAAATATGTTGATTTCTGCCCAACATATGATATGACCAGAGACCTTGCCTTTAGATCAAAGACTGTTTCCAGTGAAATAGAGGCTGTTAAAGAAAGAATTGAAACTGAGGTTAATTTTTCATTTTACTGACTATTGTATGCTAATTTGTAATTAATTTTCATAATGTACTTGGGGTAGTAATTATTATTATTCCTTTTGTTTGGTTGAGTTTGATTTTGGAAATGCAGCTCTTTTCAATATAGTTTTGTCATTTGACACCCTGACAACCTTTTTAATTGGAATGCTTTTTTTTATTAAAATGGACCAGATTCAAGAGAGGCTGCTAAAAATACACAGAGTGCCTGATTAAATCAGGGGTGGGAATTCTCCTCGGATCAGCTGTTTTCTTCTCATGGAACATTGCATTTCCTTGCATTTTAATCATCATTTGCTCCTAAATGTGTCGGATAAACTAGGATTTTACTAATTTTCTCTCTTAAATTTCCTCTATTTTTTTATATAGTCACCAATTCCCACCCCTGTTACATAGATTTCTAGCAAGTTATTGTCACTGAATAAGACACAAAACAAAATCTGGATTCATTACATAGATGCTAAGAGTTCATTGTATATTTTTTTTTAAATCCTGAAAGTTATAAAGTTCTTTACTTTTATTGGTTTGGACAGTTTGCTGTAAATCTCTTAAATTAATCTTCATCATTTATTATTTGTGGCCTGTGTAAAGAAAAAAAAGATTAAAGTTACATTTGATCAAAGTATTCATAATAAATAATTCCTAGATTAAAGTTTTGATATTTATTAATCTTAACCATAGAATAATTCATAGCTGTCAAAAAAATATTAAAATATTTTATTTAATTAAGAAAGTCGCAGTCAAAAGAATAACATTGCAAAGCAGGACATTACAGTAAATAATATTCAAAATTCCTGTTACATTTTCTTTAAATATTCATTGTTATTTTTCTTAGATCCGTGGACAACTGAATGTGTCGACTGGAGAATTTCAGTATCTTAAACAAAGCCTCCAGGAACTCACTAGCGTGTTGACAGTCCTGAAAGCTTTTGTCAAACTTCAAGACTGCTTTGATGAAGCCTCCTCGGCAATAGAGAATAAACAATACTCCAAGGCTGCTGCAGCTCTGCTTTCCATGAAGGATCTTCTGTCACAACCCTTGCATGCAAAAGAGCATGAAATAAAAATCATCTCAGCATTGCGTACAGAGTGCATGGTTCAGCAACAGAGTCTGATAGCTCTGTTGTCCGATCTGTGGAAAGAGGACATCATCTGGGCTGTGTCTGATGTTTCTCCGGCAGATCTCAAGTGGTCCGAGTTGAAACTGGTGACTTGTGGGGATAATGCAACCATACTGCAAGAAGCCGTTGCTGCCATGAACATCTTGGGTGTACTGGATCCTAAGATCAAGGCATTCAGTGAAAAGGTCCTGAAGTATCTGGTAACACCAGCACTTCAGAAAGATTGTGAGCTGAAAGTGAAGTCTTCCAAACAAGCCAGTACTCTGCACATTACTCTCAAAGGCAGTGAGCACCATTCAGCTGATCACGAAACAGCGTTTAAAAACATAAACAGTGTCCTGGAGTTCCTGCAGTCCAGTTTCATGTACATGTCAACAGATAATGACAAGAAATCGTCAGTCACCCTTTTTGAGATGCTGGGTAGGGAGATATCAGCTGCAGTTGTTGATATGGTCGTAAAGGATTGTCTTTCCATGGCCATACCAAGTAACAGCAAAGATCTTGACCAGTTTGATAGTGTGGTTTGTAAAACAGAAGGATTCCAGAAGCTTTTGCTCGATTACAATTTTCTTCAGAAAGATAACACAACGTTAATTAGCTACGTACAGAATGTTAATGTTCTGTTCGCCAACAAAAAATGTCAGGAGATTATAGAGCAGGCACGGGCATTGATGACATCAGAAATTCATGACACTATAGCACTTGGAGAGAGAAAACAACATGGTGAATTGCCGCAGTTAGACTCTGGTCCAAAAAGTAAGAAAACTGCCTTAGAGATGTGCTGTGAAGTGGAGCTGAGTGAGGAAACATTCACATTACCTAGATGTCGAATAAGGTTTGTTTGACATTGTAAAGAGTTAAATAATAACAAATACATTTGAAATTGCAGCTTTAGCATGTATTTAAAGAGACAAAAATAACTTGGTGAGACCAAAAAACTAAAGAATTATTACATACATATATACATACAGTATCCCCCATTTTCTAAAATACTTTTTAATTGTTGCTTTTTTTGCCCTCATATTTTGTGTATGTATCACACTGCTTGGTAAATATAAATTACCAGGCTTTAATGTATGAATTTGTTACCTACATGTACATCATGGCAGTTTTTAAATGTTTTTTCCATATGAAAATTGCTGACAAATAGCAAGTTTGATCTTGCTTCCAGCCATTTTAAACCAATAGCTTTTGCAGTTAATGTGAAAACCAAACCTAATAATTTTTACCCAGCGGCCCCTGACCTACTTGCATGTACTTGCTGTCGGTGCCGTCATTAAGGTCAAGACCTGAACATTTTACAGAAAACAACAAGTGAAAAATAATATGTCGAGTTCCAGAATAACCCAATTCTTTTTACTCCAGCTACAAAAAAACACACAATAAACAGCCATAAAGATTATATTAATCTTGTGGAAGCAAAATATGTAGATAAAAGCTTTCTACTTTTGTTTTTACAGTTCAACCATTAATAAAGTGATGGAACTGGCATACGAAACACTACATGAAGCTACTGGCAGTTCAGTACAATGTGCTATACAGTTGTTCTATGCTGTGCGAAACATGTTTGAGATTTTCTGCAGTGTTTTTCCAATCTACCACAAACATAATTTGGAGACCCTGCCACAGCTTGCAGGTAATGATACTTCTAAATACTTCGAAAATTGCTGAAAGTTTGTTTTTAATTTTAAAAAATTCTCCTTTCACTTTCATCTCATTTCTTCAACTTATTTTGCTGTGCACATCCACCTCCCAGTCCTTATCTCTCCATCCATGACAGATGTTTGTCTCTTGTGACTGCCTGTGCCACACACCTGATAATTCCCATCAGATTTAGCTAAGGGCTTAGTCTGATTACTTAGAAAGTTTTTAGTAGTTAATTCTGGCAGTGTTAACCACCAACTATACTATCAGCAGTTGTTAGTGCTGTGGGCCAGACCAGCTGAAATTGTTCAAAGTTACCAACACCATCGATCTTCAGGTTTCCAGGATCATGTCCGATACTACATTCTTCATAAAAGTTTTAAGAAACAAAAATAGTAGTGAACTTAAAATAAACTATATTTTATTCCAATATAAGCTATGCATACAAACTTATTGTATTAATATAATGAGAACAGTGAATGAATGAATAACAAAGTGTTTGTGAAGAATTTTTAATCGATTGAAAACATGTTTTTTTTGTATAAATAAAAGGACTGGGCACTTGTATGGTATCAATATGGTAATATCTTAAATTGCTTCCCATAATCTGGGTTAGCATTTTTTATTAGTAGCAAGAGATATTTTATATGCACCATTCCACAGACAGGATAGCACATACTACAGCCTTTGATTTACCAGTCGTGGTGCAACTTCTCTGAATTTTGTTTCATGTCAAGGTCTGATGTCGGCCAAGTTTTATGTATTAAATTCATTTGAGGGTTGTCTGTTGTTTCTTTTTGTTTTATCAGGATATAAAAAACCCATTTATCCATCAACTGTGTGAACAGTGGAGCCGTTGTCAGATAATTTTGATGAAGATTTAAAAAAAAAAATCATACTCCGATGAATATTAAAGAAATAACAGACAATGCTTTTAATTAAATTTAAAACATACTTACTAATAAGAACATTCAAATTTTATTTTGAATTATTTTTGGTCCATAAGCAATAATACTCAAGACCAAATTTTTTATTAATTAAATAAATAGAATAAGACAAAGTACCAATATAAAATGACGTAACATTTACGATCATTGAGAAATTAACAAACTCCTGTTGCTACTGCTGGACCAATGAGATGACATTATATAATGAATGTAATGGAAATTTCATTGTTGTTTATTACTTTCAGCACTGCATCACAACAACTGCATGTTCATAGCCCATCACTTGATGACACTGGGGCATCAGTTCAAGAGTAAGCTGCCTCCAGCACTTAACACTACCTTTCTTGACATGGTTCCCAAAATACGAAGAATAGGCACAGAGAGTTTCATTCACCAGATGAACCTTCAGAAGGAACAGCTCTTGGAATATCTTCATGGTGCTGATGGTAAGTAAGGGTTTTGTGACCTACCAGAATTTCTTTTTTAATTGATGGCCATTGTGAATCGAGCATTGTCATTGTGATACATGGTTTAGAGTATTGGTTTTATACCATTTTACATAGTTCTGTTCTGTATACTTGCGTTTTTTGTTGACCACTGTCTCACTGAAGTAGTCTGATTCCCCCTGTAGCTTTAGGGCTATACCCATACAGGCGACCCAGTTGGTGGACCCATTGGGCTATTTCTCATTCCAGCCAATGCTCCACAATTGGTGTATCAAAGGCTGTGGTATGTGCTATCCTGTCTGTGGGAGGGTGCATATAAAAGATCCCTTGCTGCTAAACGAAAAGAGTCCATGAAGTGGCGACAGCAGGTTTCCTCTCTTAATATCTGTGTTGTCCGTAACCATATGCCTAACTACAATATTTGTAAATAAAATGTGTTGAGTGCATCGTTAAATACATTTCTTTCTTTCTTTTTTTCTTTTTCCCATGTAGCGGGCAGCGTGGCCCAGTGGTACAGTGCCCGCCTGATGCGCGGTCGGTCTAGGATCGATCCCCGTCAGCTGACCACTGGGGTTTTTTTTCTCGACATAACCATATGTCCGACGCCGATATAACCGTAATTAAAATGTGTTGAGTGCGTCGTTAAACAAACCAAAAAAAAAAAAAAAAATCCCATGCAGGCAATACCACATGATATAAATGTCTCATATAAGAATATCCGATTGCATATCAACTGATCGTAATGTCTTGTCACAATTGGCTATTCTTGTATGATGCACATGTATTGTGTTACAGAAGCACTAGTGTAGAGTATGAGAGAGAGACATGCAAGAATCTAATCTTTAAGAGCAAGGGTGCCTTTGGTTAAAAAAATATATATATGCCAGTTGTGGAGCCTTATAATAAGAACCTATATAAATAAATTGGTCCTTTGAACAGCTTGACTAAGGTTGAAAAGGAAATGTATTTCAGTACCCTTTTCCAACATTGGGAAGTACTGCAATTAATTCATTGCATTGAATTTGGTACTAGTAAATGGCAAAGATGGCATCAGTTATTTCTCCAAAACCAGGGCTTTAGATGGCACTAATTTGGGTACAACACGTTTTTTGTTTGTTCTGAGCAGACCAATGTCTTTTTAGAGCAGTAAAGTTAGTAATTGCTGGTAAAGAAAGTACATATTCAAAAATGCCTTTCAAGTTATTTCAACCTGATTACCCATTGATTTTGAGATAAAATGTTTTGAGGTTAGCATGTTTGTACTTAATTTGGGCATATTTATTTTGGGCACCCTGTTTATCGCCTATGCTTTGATTCAGTATAAAGCCCTGAAAATACTTTATTTCTTTCCTGTAGGTTTTGCAAATGTTGCTGACAATGAGCGTCTGTTTGCAGTGGAAAGGGCCATCAAGCAGGTTTTACATCTGCTGAATCACCTGCAGAACGTGTGGCAAGACGTGCTACCCATCAGTGTCTACAGAAAGGCCATTGGTAAGATCTCCTGTCTGGTAACTCATAAACAGTACTCAAGTCTCAAAGACTACAGGGCTCAAACTTAACCACGACAACTGACAGCATTTCTGGGGTTGGGAACATCACTGATGGCACTTTTACTGCCGTCAGTAAAACTTGTCAATGAAAGCAAAATGATGTACATATCTGCCAGTATTTGACATTTGTACAATTGAAATATTTCTACTTGCAACAAAATAACCTTTCAGTCATATTTATTTGATGCAAAAGTAACTTTTAAATTAAAAATTGCCATAGGCAGGCTCAAAATTGCTGTTTCACCCACAGCAATTAAAACATAATTGCTGTGAGTGACAAAATCTTAAGTTAGAGCCATGAGACTAGATCATCAAGTGTTTTCTTTTGTTGTAAATATTGTAGAATGGATTTTATGTTTAATGTAATAGATTGTGGATAACGGTGTACTGCAAACATGAAGATCCATGTGGTTTTTTTCTCAAGATGATTGGTGCTTTAGTAGAAATATATATACATCCCATAATAGAAAATATTAATACAAAATTTGTGAAGTTAGTATTTAATTTTAAACTTAATTCCTCAAAGAATAATTCCCTCCTGTAGAGAAAGTTGAAGAATAGCACAAGAATGTAGTCATTCTGACACCCAGGGGCAGGGCTCAAATTCCCTCAGATGTCCTAGACCATTTACAACTAATTTGATGGGAAACTTCCTTGATTCATGGGAAAACAAATTATGAATTTTGTCATTCAAGACTCCCAAGCATCTAAAAAGGGGGCCGAAAAGGAGGGAAAACAGACATTTTTTTTTAATCCTCTTTTTCTCCCATAAATGTCTAACCTTGGCACATGGAGAAATGTTTGAATTTCAAATTCTGACTCTCCCTCCTCCTCCACCTCCCCCCCCCCCCCATGAGTGGCAGGG
Source organism: Dracogyra subfuscus (assembly GCA_016106625.1). Lineage (NCBI taxonomy): Eukaryota > Metazoa > Mollusca > Gastropoda > Neomphalida > Peltospiridae > Dracogyra > Dracogyra subfuscus. The sequence continues at coordinate 11,705 of JAECMU010119465.1, forward strand.
CCCAAAAGAAAAATTAAGCAATTTAAAATAATAATAATAATAAAGAAAAAAATCTACTTAAACAAATGCGATAACAGAGTAGTCTTCATATATGTAAAAATCATTAGATGGTATTTTGAAGTGAATTTCAGTAATGTTAAGTCCTGGGTTTGTGTCAAAGGAGGGGTGGAATTTACAAGGGTTGTAAATGGAAATTCTTTTGCAACCACTAGTCAAAGGGTAGCTTCCTTAACCCAATGAGAAACTAAATCATGAATTTGGTCATTCTGACTCTCCAGAAAAATTGGTGTTATGTACTCCACAGGTGATCATTTAGACTTGTGGGCCTCGTTATTTATTTGAGCCTACACTCTCAAATTGCATATGATTGTTTAAGTATATTTGTAAAGAAGTATATGTATGCAAGTATATTTGTATGTTTTTGTAAGTAAATTTGTATTTTAGGTATGCTGGTGAATGTTTTTGTTGAAGAAATCACAGAAAGCATCATAGCCCTGGAAGACATTTCATCTGATGATGCCAGACAACTCTCACTTATTCTCTCTGGTGTGGTAGAAAAAGTCGGACCGATGTTTGATACCACCGATGAAAAAGCCAGCAATGCTGATGTTGAACTCCAAAGGAATGTACCAAACTGGAGAAAGTTTAAGGAACTGCAATTGGTTATAAATGGCAGTTTGCATGAAATTGTTGACAGATGGGCTGAGAAGAAGGGTCCACTAGCAGATGTGTTTTCTGCCAATGAAGTGAAACAGCTGATCAGGGCTCTGTTTCAAAACACTGACCGAAGAGCAGCAGTTCTTGCCAAGATCCGATAAGTTAATGTCTGATGACACTGAATGCTTAAAATAACTATGCATATTATCACACATTAAACTCATTTATTACAAGAAAAACACCTGAAATAAATATATTATTAAGTTATCAGTGTTTGATATTTATTTTTATGCTCGTGTGCGCATTTTCTGACTTGCAAAGACCTTTTGGTATAGTTTTTCAATAACCCTAGATGAACATGTATATTAAACATTACCGGCATCGGTGGCACAGTAGTCAACTACAGGCTGGTAGGTACTGGGTTCAGACTCTATGGGTAGGTGCGGGCAGCATAGCCCAGTGGTACAGTGCCCGCCTGATGCGCGGTCGGTCTAGGATCGATCCCCGTCAGCTAACCACTGGGTTTTTTCTCGACATAACCATATGTCCGACGCCGATATAACCGTAATTATAATGTGTTGAGTGTGTCGTTAAACAAACAGACAGACAAACTATGGGTAGGTATAAACCACTTGCACCAACTAGTGATCCATAACTGGTTCAACAAAGGCCATGGTTTGTGCTATCCTGCCTGTGGGAAGTGCAAATTAAATATCCCTTGCTGCCTGTTGTAAAAGAGTAGCCTATGTTGTGACAGCAGGTTTCCTTTTTGAAAAAGTGAGTGTCAGAATGACCATATGTTTGACATCAATAGCTGATGATAAGATAAAAATATCAATGTTCTTTAGTGGTGGCATTAAATAAAACAAACTTTACGATTAAACTTATATATTAAATATATTTTCTTGTTTAGAATATCTGGGTATATTTAACGTGTTTCTGGTAGCCTTAATACTTGTAAGAAGACCAAACTGGATTCGGTTTTCAAATAATTTTGTACCTGCAAAAAAAAAAGGAAATAAAATGAAATTTAACCTAGTCAAAATATTAGAATATCAGAAACATGTTTAATATACAGCCACTAATATTTTATGCAGAAAAATATATTTGATATGTAATTACAATCATTAAAAAGGCTCTTTTAGTCGACAATACATTAAAAGTTGCAGCAAACTCGGGAATGTTCCTTTAATAGGTATTGGAAGCATTCCCCTCTTCTCACCGCCACCTGTGATATTGAAACACATTTTGCTTGTGACAGGTTGTCATGGACGATAATTATTATACTCTGATACTATCCTAGTTGCATCTTTTATCTTTCTTATAGTACAGTTTTTTGTCATCTTCTTAATTTAAGCCCTGGGCCTAATTTAAAATAAAATGTTATCTTTAAGGTGATATCTTCTGTATTTAAATCCAGGACATAAATATGAGAAATCCTGGTATGTTATTTAGAATTATTTGGTTGTTTTCAAAGAACATTTTGTTCAATAGAACATCACAATTCACAGCACAAGTTTCAGAATTGCAACACGATTCTAACATGTTAAATAATAGTTTCTGATCAATGTATCAAATGTTAAGACATCAAATAGCCGATAATTGATTAAAGAATGTGCTCTTCTTGTGGTGTTAAACTAAACAAACACTACCAAACTGTAGGCAGATGGTAACATTATTTCTTAGTCCTTCAAACAGATTAAAATGATGTACAATTCAGTGGCCACTTGTTTGATAGCTATATAGATACGAATAAACATTGTGGCAGTTCAACCAATCCAATGGCAGAAAAGTATATGTTTATCATCTTACATTTGAAAAACTTGTTTTGTTGATTATGTGCCTTAAGAGCAGTTACTATGGATGTGTTACAACTGCATAAAAGATGTCGGTATGGAACTGGGAAAGCCACATTTTACAGTTTTAGCTTGTTGCTCGAAAGTCGGAATTAACTGGTCCACTGAAAGTCATGGAAAATAAAAGTTGGTTGAAAATATTTCCCCTCTACCCCCC
>JAECMU010119466.1:0-10337 GCA_016106625.1 Dracogyra subfuscus
ATGTAGATATTTAACATTGTTATACGTCATTAAGTAAAGCGCACACCTAACCTGGATGTAGATTTTTAACATTGTTATACGTCATTAGGTAAAACACACACCTAACCTGGATGTATACGTAACATTGTTATACGTCATTAAGTAAAACGCACACCTAACCTGGATGTAAATATTTAACATCGTTATACATCATTAAGTAAAGCACAGCTAACCTGGATGTAAATATTTAACATTGTTATATGTCATTAGGATGTAGATATTTAACATTGTTATACGTCATTAAGTAAAGCGCACACCTAACCTGGATGTAGATATTTAACATTGTTATACGTCATTAGGTAAAGCACACAGCTAATCTGTATGTAGATATTTAACATTGTTAGATGTATTGTTAGACGTCATTAGGTAAAGCGCACACCTAACCTGGATGTAGATATTTAATATTGTTATACTTCATTAGGTAAAACACACACCTAACCTGGATGTAGATATTTAACATTGTTATACATCATTAGGTAAAGCGCACACCTAACCTGATGTAAATATTTAACATTGTTATACGTCATTAGGTAAAACTCACAGCTAACCTGGATGCAGATATTTAACATTGTTATACATTATTAGATAAAGTGCACACCTAACCTGGATGTAGATACGTAACATTGTTATACGTCATTAGGTAAAACGCGCACCTAACCTGGATTTAGATATTTAACATTGTTATACGTCATTAGGTAAAGCGCACACCTAACCTGGATGTAGATATTTGCTGTATGCAGACAGGAACAGCTGAGCACCAGCTGTTATATATGAAGTCGCATTCCACACCACTGCAGGTTGATAGCAGCATGTCGAACAGTCCCTCCAGTTGGCTGCTATTTTTAGAAAGCCTTTGGAATTCTGTGCTAAACCTACTTTCCGTGTATGTGTGTGTGTGTGTGTGTGTGTGTGTGTGTGTGGGTAATGTATAGATTTAGCTAAGTTCGTAAGAACCCAGAGTAAAGAGACCCGTTCACTGTCTGGTGTTGGTGTTGTCTCCTCTTCCAAACAGTATTCTCCCCCTACCCTCATTCCTTCCTCTACCCCCCCCCCCCCCCTTTTTTTGTTATTGGCTGTTTGTTCCTCTTGGTTGTCTGGTTATGCCGTTCCTTGTTGAGGAATTTCTGTCACGGAGGAGTTTCACGAAGAATGTTTTATTGGTGTGGAATTGGAGGGCTTTTGAACTCATTTGTCGAAAAAGGAAAAGTCTTGTTATGACTGTCTCTCTTTTCCTCCCCCTTCCCCTCCTCTCCCCACACTGATTTCCCCAATCTCGTTTTTTATTTTCTCCCTGACATGCACTCTCTCTCTCTCTCTCTCTCTCTCTCTCTCTCTCTCTCTCTCTCTCTCTCTCTCTCTCTATATATATATATATATATACACACACACACACACACACACACACACACACACACATGCATACAGGAAGTGCACTTAAAAGAGAGTTGAAAACAAAAACGGTAAACAGGAAAATGTAAAATGTTTTTTTGGAACATATTTGAGATTTGCAAGATGGAGGTCGGGAGGGTTTGTGACCGCTATAACCAGACACTGTGTTGTGTCGCGGTGACATTTTTCGCCCTGTGTCAGTTCATTACAAACAGTGGTACAAACAGACCAGAGACCAGACAGAGCTGCAACAGTTGGTGTCGAGTTTACACAGTTTAGCCGTGGTCATCAGGTCAGTGGGTCAGGGGGGTTCACAGTAAACAACTACAGCAGTACATTTCACTTGTACAATAAATCTCATTTAACCTTCATACTAGTGAATTAATTTTTGACAAAAACCACGTTGAGTGGGTACAAGTTTATAATAGTTCTTCACATATGTTTATCTAAATGTCTTATAAATACATAAAATAAAGTTCGACCGGGTTCGCATCGCAAAATGCAATGCATAATCTTGCGATCGCGATACAATTTCTAACAATGATTAGCAGTTTGTGATGCATATTTTTTGCAGCCAAACAGAGTTAGCGCCTAGCCTAGTGTTCAGTGGTTTTATAAGTGGAGAAATCTATTACCATCGTGGCTGAAAAAATGCGCTTATGGTTCTTCATTTTCTGAGATCGCGGCGGAAAAAATGATTCGCCAATGATAAAACGTGGTTGGCTTTAAAAAAAAAAAAATAATGAAAAAAAAAAAAAATCTCGATCAAACACCTGCACGTGTGTGCCATTATTTTGATTAGAAAATTCTGTCGAATAAGCGGAACTTGTAACGTTCGATGACAAGAACAGTGACAGCACTGTACGGTTCTAATTTCTACGTCATCGGGGCAACTTAATTTGCGAGCGGCCATGACCTTGATGCCTATATCGAAACTAACAGCAAATAAAATTCCACCAAACGTTTTCATAAGAGAACAATCAACAACCTAATTTAGGCTAAAATTAATATTGGTTTAAAAATCGGTAGATTAGAACGTTACTTCTTTCGTCAATCGAAAACATTCTATTTTTAGGTTGATTCGCTGTGTCGTTCGGGTTTACCCATAAACATCACTTAGAATAAGGTAGATGACCAAGTGTGACCACTGGTGATTATTATTTCTGACAAATATTGTTGTTCAACTAAACAAGTGATAGTGATGGTCAATCACATGTACAGTTCTGTACTTTGTTTTATTTTGTGTTAAGCAACACACAATACAATTGTAAAACAATAAAAAACAAGCATTTTTAATGAAAAGAATGTGTTTTATTAATTTTACTTATTTGATAAAAGTGCTAATCAAAATCCAGTAGTTGCTATTCAATTCTTCATCCAGTAGGAAAAACTGCTAATCAAAATTTTAAAAACAAATTGCACCCTGAACATTTGTTGGAACGAGAAAACCCACAATCAGCTGAATAGATCCACCGAGGTGGTTCGATCCTGCGACGCAAGCACCTCAAGCAAGCACTCAACCTACTTAGTTAAATCCCACCTCAGACAGAGAGAAAGAAATGTTTTATTTAACGACATACTTAACACATTTTATTTACAATTCTTTGGCATCAGACATATGGTTAAGGATCACACAGATATTGAGAGAGGAAACCTGCTGTCCCCACTTCATGATCTACTCTTTCGATTAGCAGCAAGGTTTTTTTTTATATGCACCCACAGACAGGGTAGTACATACCATGACCTTTCAGACCTTTCCCCAGGATATTTTTACGGTGCTTACATTTTCGCTATCAGTTTAATGCAAATGCAAGTGCCAGCTTTGTTGTCTATGACAATTAGTAATCGACTGTTGTTAAACGAAAGGGTGCTGAGGGCCCTGCACCTTATTAGATATGAAGGACTTGTTTCACCTATTACAGGTGTGAATACCTGTGTACTGTAAACTTTTCATAGTTGTTACAATTAGTTGATTGTCACATATAGCCAAGTAAAGTGTACAGGCACTTGATTTGAAGCCCTTACATGATGCCAAAGCGCTTACTTACACACCTAATGCGTACTGGCCCCCTACGCCATATGCCTCTGGGGAAACCCCTGCCTTTGATATACCAGTCGTGGTGCACTGGCTGGAATGAGAAATAGCCTGATGGGGCCCATCGACGGAGACCAATCCCAGTCCAACCACACACTGAGCGAGTGCTTTCCCACTGGGCTACATTTCGCCCCAGATAGATAGAGACAGAGTTTACATTATTCTTTCAAACCATTTGCGTTCAGCAGTAGTAAAATGCTAAGTATCTTTAGCTATAAAATGCACCTGTGCGGCAAAATAAATCTGTCCAATATCTTTCAATGAATGAGACATAGCCATGTAAAACTATCATTTTACTAGCGGAAAATCCATTTTCAAACTCGGGCTCAGGGATTTGAATCGGTAAGTAGTATTTTTGTGGGGTTTTCAAATTTTTAATGATATTTTAGATCAGTTAATGTTGATTAAAATGAGGCAAAAAAACAACAACAAAAAACCCCCAGTAAAAGTCACGTTTACTTACTGGCATTTGTGGCCAGTTGTCCAGTATTTATGTCCAGTATTCCTAATAATTGGTTTTCTTACCAGAATTTATGTTTGTGCGAGTGCACTGACCAGTAATCTATAATTGGTTAACAAAGGCCATGGTTTGTGCTATCCTGTCTGTGGGAAGCGCAAATGAAAGATCCCTTGTTGCTAATCAGAAAGAGAAACTTATGAAGTGTGACAGCGGGTTTCCTCTCAAAATCTGTGTGATCTTTAACCATATGTGTGATGCCATGTAACCGTAAATAAAATGTGTTTAGTGTGTCGTTAAACAAAACATTTCTTTCTTTTTTCTTTTAAACCATTTGCTTTCAGCAGTAGAATTTTTTTTCCTGAGTGTCTTTAGCCATAAAATACACCTGTGCAGCAAAATAAATCTGTCCAATATCTTTCAGTGAATGACACATGAAACAAAAATCTCTGGAGCAACTATTATTTTATTAGCGGGAAACTCCATATTCAAACTCGGGTTTTCTGCAAGAAAATAATGATGAGCTCTAACAGCGTCCATTATGTTATTCATAAGACCTGAAAATTGCAAGAACGTTCAGCTCATTCGGGCATCACTTTCACATACAGCCATTGAAATTTGCTATGGCAAATCAAAATTACATTTATGTTTACAGACAGAAATCTAGCTATTGCTTCACTTTAACTATACCATAATATATATATATATATGTATGAAGAGTTCAGGCGCAAACTGCGATATATCCATTTTTCATTTTCATTAAAAATGGGTTTTTTAATTGGTGTATATCACGTTTTGATGGCAAAAACCCGGGATTTACCCAATACAGTTTTATAAGGATCATTCATGTTTGCTAATCGTACTGTATGAATGATATGAAACTGCTCTGTGTCAGTGGTGACAGGGATTTCGTTTGTACTGTATGAATGATACGAAAATGCTATGTGTCAATGGTGACCGGGATTTCGTATGTACTGTATGAATGATACGAAACCGGTTAATGACCGATAGTCGGTAAAATAGTCACCCACTGAAACCGCTCAGCTAGACGGTCACGCTTCACTGATTACCACCGTTTGTGCAGCCGTTGTTTTAATTGTAGAACTAGCATTTGTAAAACTTGTTGAGTCATGGACGATTCTTAGAGAACATTTTGTTGAACAACATTATGGCAGGATTCGCTATGAACGTTTCCGAGATCGCCACACGGTTGTAAAACATTCAATAGTTACTTAGTAGTGCCTGATTGCATGATGACGATGATGTGCTAAGTAGGACATTCCACTGACTGAAACCATGGTGACAGATACAGTCACGCCTCACTGCACATAGTGACACATAAAAGTGTGAAAGAAACTCACGTACAGATATATATATATCAGTGTTTGTGAAGGTTAAGGTCAGCTGAAGATCACTTCTGAAATGGAGCTAGGCGTTTTTTGTTTGTTTGTTTGTTTAACGACGCACTCAACACATTATAATTACGGTTATATCGGCGTCGGACATATGGTTATGTCGAGAAAAACCCCAGTGGTTAGCTGACGGGAATCGATCCTAGACCAACCGCGTATCAGGCGGGCACTGTACCACTGGGCTATGCTGCCCGCTGGAGCTAGGCGAGCAATTACATAAAATTTGAAATAAAAAGTTTGTTTTGTTTAATGACACCACTGGAGCACATAGATTAATTAGTCATCGGCTGTTGGATGTCAGACATTTTGTAATTCTGACTTGTAGGCATCAAAGGAAACCTGCTACATTTTTCCTAACGCAGCAGGGGATATTTTGTGTGCAACATCCCACAGATAGGATAGGATAGCACATACCACAGCCTTTGATATACCATGTGTAATAGGAATAGGCTGATTAACATCATTACAATGAATTACACTGCTTGTCACATGTCTAGCTGAGAGAAATCGGTTACTCTGGTAACACAGAGCCCACGCCCACACACAACTGTCTGGCACATTCATTCATTTGGCTGTGTGTGTGTCTGATGTCTTAATGTTATCATCACCTACTGACCAATCAACAGGGCTGTCTTAATGTTATCATCACCTACTGACCAATCAACAGGGCTTTAACTTGTAATCAGATCTGACAGTCAGCCCACATAGCTGGTCAGTCTCCCACTGGTCAGTCTCCCACAATGACCCACAGGAGTCCAGTGGGTGGAGTGAACACAGTTCATTAAACATACTGTAGTGCTTTTATAACCACTTAGTGATGGACATGTTTTATTTAAAGGGACATTCCTGAGTTTGCTGCATTGTAAGATGTTTCCAACTAATAAAACATTTCTACAATTAAACTTACATATTAAATATATGTTCTTGTTTAGAATGCCAGTGTCTGTATATTCAATGTGTTTCTGGTCATCTCAATATTTGTAAGAAGCCCAAACTGGATTTTGTCTTCAAATAATTTCCCCTGACCTCTGTTGAGAAAGTTCCGAATGATTGTTTCTAGTTGTGGAGAAAACATTGTTAATAATTAACTATACAATTAAAACGGGCTATTAATTAATTAATGGCGAGTGAAGTGATGGTGCTGTGTATTGATCCTGTCAGTTGTACACTCTACTATCTATTATTAATTGGCATACTTTGATAGTAACTTGATTTTGTGTATAGTACTTTATATTCCAGGGGTCGTGGGTCCAGGTGGTGGTGGTGGTGGTGGGGGGGGGGGGGGGGTGTTCACCATCTCCTTGAGCTAGCTTCAAAGTGCCTTGAAAATCATACTTATTTATACTGTTATTTATCATATTTATTGTATGAGTATAATTAATTTATTTCTTGATCTTAAAGATGTAATTTTCAAGACTTGATATTTATTCATTGTAGTGGAGCAATTTTGATTCATCCATTTATTCATTCATTCATTCATTCATTCATTCATTCATTCATTCATTCATTTAAAGACCTTGTTTTTTAAGGTGTGCAGGTGTAATTGCGCACTTAATTTCAATCTGATGAGTTACAATCAACAAACGGCGCACGTAAAATAGACGGGTATATTTATTTCCACTGTTTACAAAAATCAACAGTTTTCATTGCTCGTTTAGCTGATAGGAAGGTCCTTTTAGTAAAACAATAAAAACTAAAAACATTTCAGTCATTTCATGCAGTCATTAAACTGGTGTTTCTCTGTTGAATAAATCAGGAAATACTAGTTTAATAAAAAAAAAATAGCGGGCAGCGTGGCCCAGTGGTACAGTGCCCGCCTGATGCGCGGTCTGTCTAGGATCGATCCCCGTCAGCTAACCACTGGGGTTTTTTCTCGACATAATCATATGTCCGACGCCGATATAACCATAATTGTCATGTGTTGAGTGCGTCGTTAAACGAAACAAAACAAAAACAATAAATTAAAAAACAAATTGTAGACATATCAGTACAAATCCAATCGGAGCTACACTGCCTATTTTATTCATTTTGGAGTGATTGTTCACTCATCTTAGCCCATTGAGGTGTGTGATTTTCCACTCGCCTATAATTTTGAAAACCTAAACATTGCATTCATTCATTCATTTATTGTAAATTTCATGCTATGGTGTCAACCATTGATTATTTGATTCATTAATTCTAAATAGCCTATATAGTTTTCATGCCAGGGAGTTGTTCACCATGGGTTCATTCATTCATTGATTCATTCATTCATCCATTGATTGATTGATTCATTCCAAATGACTGATGTATGTTTCCAGCAGTGTAGTCACAAAAAAGTGCTAACTGCAATACAAATTAAACGGAATTGCCTATTTTTAAGTTCCAGTCGAGATCACACATATTAAATGTGATACAGGATAAATTTTATTACATGGTTTGAAAATGTTTTTTATCACTCCATGAGACGAGACATAGCCCAGTGGTTAAAGCGCTCTCTTGGTGCGCAGTCGGTTTGGGATTGATACCCGTAACAGGGCTTTAGATTGCATTAAAGTTGAGGCGATAAACGTTGTGCCCAAAATACGGATGCCCAAAATAATCATGCCCAAATTAAGTATAAACATACTGACCTCAAAATATCTCACCTCAAAACCACTGAAATATTCAGTTTATTTTCATTAAAACAGCTAGAAATGCATTTCTGAATATTGACAACTCTCCAGTAGCTGTTACAATGATAGTATTGACCTAAAATGACCTTCATACTTTTGAAGAAAAAAAGTCCCTGTTGTGCCCAAATTAGTGAAATCTAAAGCCCTTCCATCAGTAGGCCCACTGGGCTTTCTCACTCCAGACAGGGCACCACGACTGGTACATCAAAGACCATGGTATGTGCTATCCTGTCTGAGATTGTGCATATAAAAATTCCCTCGCTGCTAATCGAAAAAATAAACCATGAAGTGACGACAGCGGGTTTCCTCTCTCAATATCTGTGTGGTCCTTAACCATATGTCTGACACCATATAACCGTAAATAAAATATGTTGAGTGTGTTGTTAAATAGAACGTTTCCTTCCTTTTTTTATCACTATATAGCAAGTTTGAATAAAATCCACCTTTACCTTGATTGCCGACAAACACTTTCCGATGAGATCAGATACTCACAGGGCACGAAACCAAACCGGTCCATCTCTATAAACATTTTAAAGTTTTAGCCAGTGGTAAAGGCATTTGCCTGATGCATGGCCGATCTAGGATCAATCCCCATCGGTAGGCACTTTAGCCTATTTCTTATTCCAGTCAGTGCACCATGACTGGTGTATCAAAGACCATATTATGTGCTATCCTGCCTGTGGGATGGTGCACATAAAAGATCTCTTGCTACTAATGAAACAAATTAAGCAGATTTCTGCTATAATCTAGACAATTTTTTAAGGGTCCCTTTTTGATCAGTTGGGAAAAAATAATGTTTCAAATACAAATAAAGGGGATTTTCATTCCAGGCCTCTCCATGAGAGGCAAGTAGCAATTCGCGCGCCCCTCATAGTACTCGCCTAAAACTTACAACTGGTGAGTAGTTTATTGCTTGCCTCAATCGTTTTGCTATAGGCTATTGTTGAAAAAAGTCATCACAACTCATTAAAGCAATATCGTAAAAACTGCCGTTTCGTTCTTTAACTTAGCAACTTTGAGAATCCTAATTGGGAAACTGTTGGGTTGTAATTGGGGAAAGTTTGGTATTGGATTCGGAATTTACGTTAGGAGAATGGAACCTTTCGCCAGCCCAAAAATGTATGGTAGATTATACCCAGTAAGACTGTGTAAAATTGACCAAATGTTTGACATCCAATAGCCAATGTTTAATATACCAATGTGCTTTGGTAGTGTCATTAAACAAACCAAATGTTAACTTTAATTAAAACAAATTCTATTTTTTATTTTCCAGGTATACTATGCAAAAAAGAAACGGCGCGCGCAGGGTGCGGCGGTGGGTGATGAGAGCGGAAACAAGAAGAACAAGGTGAACGCCCACGTGTACAACGACGGCTATGACGACGCGACTCACGACTACATCGTCAACCCCGGCGAGAAGTGGCTCGACCGATATGAGATCGATTCACTCATAGGGAAGGGATCGTTCGGACAGGTATGTTATTTTAAAATACTAGAAGTGTCTCGACCAATAAGAGATAGACTCACCCATAGGGCAGGGGTCGTTCTGACAGGTGTGTTTTAAAAAAAATACTAGAAGTGGCTCGACCGATGCGAGATGGACTCACCCATAGGGAAGGGGTCATTCGGACAGGTGTGTTATTTTAAAATACTAGAAGTGGCTCGGCCGATACGAGATAGACTCACTCATAGGGAAGGGGTCGTTTGGACAGATGTGTTATTTTAAAATACTGCACAAAATCCTTTTTAAATTTTGTCATTTTGCTAAGAAGCACATTTTGTTGGGTACTTAAAATGAAGGATGGAACGTAGTCCAGTAGTAAAGCACTCGTCTGACGGGTTTAGGATCGATTAAAAAATGTCACATGGTTTCTCTCTAAGACTATATGTCAAAATTAGCAAACTTTCTTTGAACGCGGTGAACATTTATTAAATAGGTCACAAATAATTACTGGTAGCTGTCTGTTAATCTTAACCTTTAGACTACTGGATTAATTTTTGACAAAAACCATGTTGAGTGGGTACAAGTTTATAATTTTTACTCACATATATTCACTTAAATGTTTTATAAATACATGAAATAAAGTTCATATATATATCGGTAAGTATTATTTTCGTGGATTTTGTTTAATTTTAATTATTTTTAGATCAGCTAATGGCGATTAAAATTGGGCAAAAAATCGAAAAAGTTGCGTTTACTTACGGGAATTTGTGGCCAGCTGTCCAGGATTTATGTCCATTATTCCCAATAACAATTGTTTTCTGACCAGATTTTTTTTTTAAACCTGAAC
>JAECMU010119504.1:2811-13739 GCA_016106625.1 Dracogyra subfuscus
CCAAAAAAAAAAAAAAAAACACCCCAAAAAACCCACATAAAAACCCACAAAATAACCCAACCTACAACAAAAACAAACAACAAAAACAAACAAACAAAATTCAAACAAAAAACACACAAACAGACAAAACAACAGCACACTTTTAAAGTAAAGTAGGCAGTTTTACGGGGGTGGGGTACTGCCACTAAATTAAATGTTTGACATTGTCATTGACGTTATTCATAATATATGTTTGTGATCATAAAACAACACTCCGGTGCATTATCAATAATTAATACTGTACTCAAATACCCATTGGCGTAGGTAGGCTTTTATACTGGGAGAGAACCCCACATGGGGTTCACCCACACTGTTTCTTATCACGAGTCGTGTTATGGGGACAAGAGGCAAATGTAAAAGGTGAGGTAAAAAACGAATAATGATCTCCATTGCGAAAATGCTGTGTGTTTCTGTTCGTTCGTGTTCTTTCAGAATCAATCGATTATCGACCACGCCTTTCGCGAGTAGATATACAATTATTTTGGTCGAGGTCAACAATTGTTCTTAATACTAGTGCCTAATGAACGTCACAGTGGCTTTCGCCTGTCTTTAAAGGGACATTCCCGAGTTTGCTGCATTGTAAGATGTTTCCGACTAATAAAATATTTTAACGATTAAACTTACATATTAAATATGTTTTCGTGTTTAGAATATCAGTGTCTGTATATTCTATGTGTTTCTGGTCGTCTTAATATTTGTAAGAAGCCCAAACTGTATTTTGTCTCCAAATACTTTCGTACGTACGAAACAATATTTTTCAGGAAATAAAATGAAAGTTAACCTAGTACAAATATTAAAACGATCAGAAACACGTTTTATACACAGTCACTAATATTCTAAACAAGAAAATATATTTATTATGTATGTTTAATCGTAGAAATATTTTATTAGTCGATAACATCTTAAAACATTGCAGCAAACTCAGAAATGTCCCTTTAACCAGCGTGTCCAATTATTGTTGATCCATTTCCGTGACGAAACAATTGCTAGTCGTAAGTTTACAAAACATTGAAACTTTACTACGATTACGTTTATAAGTATTTTGTATTTAATTCATGCAATACAAAATCATATCTGTTTGAAAAGTGACAGCAAAAAAGTTTATTTTGTTTAACGACACCACTAGAGCGTATTGGTTTATTAATTAATAATCGACTATTGGATATCAAATATGTTTCCATTAGTAGCAAAGGATCTTTTATATGTACACTCCACAGACAGGACAGCACATATCACGATTTTGATATACCAAGTATGGTGCACTGGCTGGAGCGAGAAATAATCCAATGCCTTTTGGGCCCATCAACGGGAATCCATTCTATACAGACCGCGCACCAAGCCAGCGCTTTACTACTGGGCTGCAGACCCCCTCTTTATAATTATAATGAGTTCGAAATATGCATTAAACTGACAGATCCTAGACTTTAAACACTACAGTGTATATTTCACAGTTAGAGCTGGGTTGTTTTATTACTGAAATCCGACATTACTTCGATTGTATTGTTTAAATTATCCATTTCCGCACATGCAGAGTGTTTCTGGTCATCCTGTGTTTCTAATACCAAGAAATGAATTTTGTTTCACATTTAAATAGGGAATAGCTGGTTACTGTCTTAAGATATCGGCTTTATCCTGCGAAGGTTAGAATGGCGAATACAGCGAGGCATTTCTTTTATCCTGCAATCCTGCAGGAATATTTGGAAAATCATTTTTTATTCCTGTTTTGTGTACGCAAAGCGAGTATTGTCTACCTAGCAAGGATTTTGCTGTATGACGCCACGACGTCATTATTTGTAAGACGCTAGCTACATTCTGTCACATTTAAAAAAAAAAACGTTTCTGAACTCTAATTCATAAATAAATATACAAGTTTCGTATTGTTATCGCAAAACTAAAAGTTATTTGTATTTTCTGCTATTTTACATTTGTTATGGTATGGCATATAGGGTCAGAGGTCAACATTCCTCAGAAACGTAGTTCCCTTTGTACGTGATGTCAAAACATGCTAGTATACTGTTATGACTTTGCTTTAACAGGTCATCATAATAGGCCAGTAGGAACACTGGTTGCAGGATAAAAAACAAAAACACACGTTCGTCTGAGAAGTATCTCGGTTACGGAGACCAACTCTAGTCCATTGCTGAAGGAGATTTCCTCGTTTCGACGTTACAAACTCTTGTTTCACCTTACTGTGACTTTATTAAAATAAATATATATATATATTACAGCTTTGTAGCTCAACCATACTTAGTGTCAGTTTCCAAGGGTTAAAACTGGCGTCGGTGACTTTAATCAATATTGGGCGGGACGTACTACCGCGGTAAAGCGCTCCCTTAATACGCAGTCGGTCTACGATCTACCCCCCGTCGGTGGGCCCATTCAACTATTTCTCGCTTCATGACTGGTATATCAAAGACCGTGTTATGTTCTGTCTGTGGGATGGTGCATATAAAAGATCGCTTGCTACTAATGGAAAAATGTAGCGGGTTTCCTCTCTAAAACTATATGTCAAGATACCAAATGTTTGACACCCAATAGCCGATGATTAATAAATCAATTTGTTCTAGTGGTGTCGTTAAACAAAACAATTTTCTTCTTTTTTAACAAATAGTTTTCGCCTTTACCATGAACTGGATTCCGTTATTATGTAATAGAAACCAAATGCATACGGACGTGACGATGTTAACGGTAAAAACAAAATTACTGTGTTGTGGATTCTTGAGCATAGCGTAAAATAAATATGACAGGAATCAGTCGAGTCGTTAGCAAACGCTCGTGACAGAAACATCTGTTGAACGCAGCCAAGAATCCAGAAGTCTAGAGACAGCACAAAACCAAATAACATCCGATTGGGTTAATGCTACCAGTCTTGTGATTGGTCATAAATGAAAAGAAAGAAATGGTTTATTTAACGACATACTCAACACATTTGTTTTACGGTTATATGGCGTCAGACATATGGTTAAGGACCCGCTGTCGCCACTTCATGGGCTACTCTTATGTCGATTAACAGCAAGGGATCTTTTATTTGCGCTTCCCAGACAGGATAGTACAAACCATGGCCTTTGTTGAACCGGTTATGGATCACTGTTCGGTGTAAGTGGTTTACACCCACCCATTGAGCCTTGCGGAACACTCACTCAGGGTTTGGAGTCGGTATCTGGATTAAAAATTCCATGCCTCGACTGGGATCCGAACCCAGTACCTACCAGTCTGTAGACCGATGACCTAACCACGACGCCACCGAGGCCAGTGGTCATAAATGTGACCGTATTTGTTTATTTCATCCAGTACCATTGTCTCGAGCTTGAAACATGTAAGACTAGGTACTATAATGTCTGAAAATAGGGAGTGTTGTAAAAATGTTCGTTTATGTCGAAAATAAGCCATGCGAGGTTTTATTTTCTTCGGTTAATATTTGGGGGAGGGTTTGTGGAATTCATATTCGTGGGTTATAGTTTGGTTAATATATATTGCATAAAAATAGTGTTTGTAACCGCATGATATATCGTCGATGGAATTCTATTTGATGTTGTACAACCTATAAAGCCATGCTTAGATATACATTCATACTACAATGAAACAATAATACTAATCGGGTACGATACATCTGGAATATCTAGGTTGACACTTAATAGGTGATGTATTGCCCGTGCTTGGATGTTGTTAAACATTCATTCATTTATTCATTCATCCATCCGTTTGTTTTTTCGTTCGTTCTTTAATTCATTCATTCTGAAACTTCTGTTACGTATTTTCACAGGACGGGCGTGTGGGGGAGGGGGCTTAGCCCAGCATCGAACCCCGTCGGTGGGCTCATTGGGCTATTTCTCCTTCCACACAGTGCTATTCATCTGGTATAACACAGTTGGTGGTATGTACCATCCTGTCTGTGAGATGATGCATCTAAACGATGCCTTGCTGCTGTCATAAAAAATAGTAACCCATGAAGTGGCGGCAGTGGGATTCCTCTCTAATTAATTATATGTGTGGTCCTTAACCACGTGTCCGACGCTGTGTACCCACAGATAAAATGTGTCGAGTGTCCGTTAAAAGTAGGCCTAAGATTTGTTTTTTTCTTTCCACAGGACGATCGGCGTTCAAGAACAAGTCGAAATACAGAGCCCATCCCAGTTTTCTGTCGACGCCCAAGAACGTCACAGTTCGAGTGGGCCGCCTCGCCAAGCTGCCTTGTTCCATCAAACACCTCGGAACCAAACAGGTAGGCGAAACCGCGTCTTTGAGGCATACACTGTTATGCGTTCCAGTTGCTTGGTTATTTATCATGTTAATTATTTATTCCAGATACTTAGTTCGTGTTATTTAAGTAGATAGAACTAGTTTAACGTGCTTATATCTAATACGGTTCAAGAACGTATAGCAACAACACGTGATATGTGTATATTGATAAACATGATAAAGTTTTAAGTTAATGATATTGGTGAAATGGAATTACAAGACTGTTGATGGTGTACCAGAGGCATTCATTTTGGAAACTCTTATCCCCGCATTCATTTCTTATGCTTACACAGTTGAATCGTGGGACGTTTTCCTTTCCTCGAATAAAAATACGACCCATATCGAGGGGATAAGCATTGGGTGGCAGTCTTCCTACATGTTATAAGGATGTAGTAGCAGTTCTCTTGTAGACGTAGGATCTGACTTAGAAGCTTTGAAACGTGAAACAATTATAGAAATTGTATTACGGTACACACAAGTAGTCAAACGACATCATAAGAGGAATGATTGTACAACAGGTATTTACAATGCCGAAACTGTGATTCATGTAAACAATCACAGTCTTTGCTAATGTCCTTTTGAATCTGCATTGTGCGGAGATATGACTTTTATTATGTTAACGGTTTTAACATTCAGATGGTGTACATGAATCAGGGGCAGGATGTAGCCAAGTGGTAAAACTCTCGCCTGATGCGCGGTTAGTCTGGGATCGATCCCCCATTGATGGGCCCATTGTGTTATTTCTCGTTTCAACATGTACACAGCCACAGGTATATCAAATGTAGTGGTGTGTGCTCTTCTGTCTGTGGGCTGGTGCATATAAAAGATCGTTTGCTACTAATGGAAAAAAACATGTAGTGGGTTTCTTCTCTAAGACTATATGTCTAAATTATCAAATAGTTGACATTTAGTAGCCGATGAGTAATACATCAGTGTGCTCTTGTGGTATCGTTAAACAAAACAAACTTAATATTTGAATCAGTAATAAAAATTATATGTATTTATAAAATAATCTGAACTCTTAAAATCATGAATTTGATTTGGGTCTAGATTTCAATTCGGTTTAAAGGGAAATATCCTAGTTTTTAAACACTAACGCATATGTTTGACTATTAGAGCCTCTTTTGATAACTGAAATCATACTTTAATTAGATTTTATTGTTTAAATTATCCATTTCCGTACATTATCCATTTCCGTACAAGTGTTGTTTGGTCATTCTGGTGTTTTAATATCACAAACTGCAAACAAAGAGTTATGGAGTCGAGTTTTAGTCTATTTGTAGAGGATATTTTACCATTACCATTACCATTTCTTCACTCAATTGTAACTTTATCTAAATGTGTTACAGGTTTGTAGATTAACTAAACTTAGAGTTGCTTTTCATGGGCTGAAAGTAGGATCTGTCCCTTCAAGTTGTTATTGGTTCTACGATCAGTGATCTTGTGAATGTTCTGAAGGGGCAAAGAGAATCTGACAATACATCTATCCCAATTTAACCACCACACAACCAGTGAACTCTGCGTTGAGGGGAAGTGAGCGACAATGTTATAACCAGATATAACCCATAGACCAGAGAACAGTTCGACAGTTAAATTAACTTTTGGTACAGATAAAAACGGACCAGAGGTCAAATCACATCCTCAGACGCGAGGCGTTTAGAAAGCTATCTACGATATGGATCAAACGTATTAAAAATGAACCGAGATTCAGGTCAAGAGATCATCTGATCTTCACTGCTAATTAGACAGCAGCACAGTAGTCCTCTTTGTGGTGGGGGAAGAAGGATGAATTCTCCAGTAAAGGATCTCCTCGGGATGAGACACTAGAGAGAGAAAGAGAGAGAGAGAGAGAGAGAGAGAGAGAGAGAGAGAGAGAGAGAGAGAGAGAGAGAGAGAGAGAGAGAGACGTGGAGTCGAACACTATTTTGCGAAATATCCATTCGACTCTGCATTGTGCAGAGGTACGGTCCTGATTACGGACAACGGTTATGTCGCTCAGATTTATTGCCAACGTACAGGGCGCTCTGCTATATCAATACAATATAATAAATAGCGACAATTACATAACTATTATATAATAGCAATGTAAACATGTATGTACATATAAAATATATACACAAATTTATTTTGATAACAATCAAATTTAGGAAACGAGGGGATTATAATTTATATACAACATGTTTCTGAAAGATACACGAAAAGAAGCAAAGATAGTCATGTGCATTCAAACCATTAGACTCTTTTTAATCAAAACTAGGTGTTTGTTTAATACATTGTGGCTTGATTCGTTAGTGGTTATGGACAGGTTACAGATTAAAGTTAAAATGTGTTCTGTTTAACGAAAGTACTTGAGCACTTTGATTTATTAATCATCGGCGTCTAGATCTGAACCATTTCATTATTGGGACATATGCAGTCTCAGAGGTAATCTGCATTTGGTTCCATTAGCATTAAAGAAGATCTTGTAATGATTTTTTTTTTGGTCAGCCCGTATTGATTGTTTACATGCCAGTCGACAAGTGACTGTAGGTTCAAAAATTGGTAGTCACTTAATCCTTGCGATATCATGCTATTTTTTACACAATTTAATCCGAGGCAATATTAGCATGTAGATCCATTGGAAAATAAATGGTGGTGTGCAACCTTGTGTAGAGATACGATTTTGACTGCGCCATGGTTTTGTCGTTTAGATTAGATACCGACGAGCTATATCCCGCACCTTATAGACATATGAACCGCAATGAACCATAATTCCAAGATCATTGAGCAATTATTTTGAAAAACCCCCATCAATTCATTTCATCCTTGGAACATGAGCCAGACCTGTAGTTTGCAGACTAATGTATTCTTGGCACAACTCATCGCCAGTGCTAACTGTGAGGTGTTTTCAATAATGCATGGCATCGTTTACTGATTATTTCAAAAACCTAATAAGCTCGGGTGCTGTGAAGATGTGTATATAAACTATATATATCTTGTCACATCTTTGAATGTGTTAACTCCGCTTTACAGTAGTTTTGAGGAAAGTGCTCAAGTGCTGTTGAAAATGCAAGTTACGCCAAATAGTGAGAGGGAGATTGTATCATGGTAGATTATACCTAAATGCATGCAGAGTATTTAGATAATAATGAAAAGGGAGATTGCATCTTCGCACTGACAGACGGTAAATCGCGTTGATAGCTTTCTTAAATGATTGTGTGTTTTGATGGTACGAGATGAATGACTGATCCTTAAACGAACTATGAAACGTGTCAGTGTTAAAAGTTCTTTAAGTTAAAATGTTAAAATATAACCTGCTCAGAATATTCATAAATGTGCATCCGCTGAGGTTGTTGCTGTTGTTGTCTTCTTAGTTGTTATTGTTGTCGTTGTTATTATAATGTATGTTGACGTAAAGCAGCATATTAATGGAACCATTTTGCGCGTGCTAGATGTTTTATGATATTGGTATATTGTAAATACCTTCTGAACATAGATCATAATATTTTTAGTGATTATTTGGCAGTTGCTATAATTGTTTGGATACTGGGGTTGTTATCAATACCTTTTGCACATAGATCATAGCACCTTGACGTGACCGTTTTTGCACGTGCTAGAGTTTACATGATTTCGAGATTTTGTAAATAACTTTAGGATATAGATTATGGTATCATGTTGGTGACGTTTTGCGCGTGCTAGAATTTGTATGATAATGAGGTTCTAGGGTTTTTCTTCTGTACCTTTTGAACATAGATCATGATGAATCATCAGGGTGTTGATAAAAAATGAATGAATGAATGAATGAATGTTTAACGACACACGAAAAATACATCGGCTACTGGGTGTCAGACTATGGTAATTCAAACAAATAAAGTGATGATCAAAATCAATACAAAAATTCAAGGTTCAAACAAAAACAGCGTAAAGAATTGTACAAAAACACAAATATCATAGAATTTTACGGATACTGAACTTTACTCAAAACTTCAATTTTGTGCTGTTTTGGCCATTCTCAAAGAGAATGTTACACCCCTGCACCACGGTGAGATTACAGCACGCGCAGGGACAGTGTGTTGACAGTTTAGAACACTTCATCTGATAACAAATATATAGAGGATTCGTCACGAGTATATTTAATATGGCAAATATCAACCGAGTCTACGTTATTCTGTATTTGTCGAGGCTCTACCGATTAACTGGACGAGGTTGATATTTTACATAATAAAAAACACGAGTAGCGAATTCTATTTATCCTATAACACTTCAAAAATAACATGTTAATTAGGTTTGTGTGTGTGTGTGTGTGTGTGTGTGTGTGTGTGTGTGTGTGTTTTATAAATCACAGTACTAAAGTCGCCACCATCGATAATATGACGTCGTCGCGATTAATACAGATTAGTTTGACGTCACGCATTTTAAACAAATCTTTGAAAACGTTGCTCTTATGTACACGGGTCATGTTGGCATGTAAGCAAATAACCCATCCACAACAACACATTACCTAGAGACCTTGCAAATTTGCATACCATTATTAACCGGGTTAATAAAGGTAAATTATCATTTGTGGGGTGCTGGCATTCATGTAACCAATTTGTTATATGGTGTAAATCACGTCGGGGCATGGGCACCTACACTGCACATGAATCTGAGTCTTGTTTTATACGTCTTGTGGGGAGACAGGAAATATAAAAGGTGGCGCGAAGAAAGTATATATGATGGTGGACGTGGCCTCCCACCTCTGACTACACCAGTGGCTACGGGACGAATGTTTAGGTGGAAATTAGAATTGAAAAGTCATTATTTTAAGCAACAAAATAAGTTTTAGACATGAATACCACACTGTTTAATACGAAGACCGTCAGTATATTTTTAGTCTTTCATAATGTACGATAAAATATTGCCGTAGAAACCAACCAACCAACTGTTTGATCTGACACTGCTGAAAAATAAACCGCAGAACGTTGGAAGTCAACAAGTCTTTCTTGCCTTGAATCTGTGTGCAAACACGAAGCATGCCCCCTGTAATTAGTTCCATCAGTGTTCGGCTGTGAGGCATCATGTGCGTATTTTGAGACTTCTTGTCTGCCAGAATAAACTAATAATTACTAGATGGCAAACCGTTTGATCCGGGGATGGTGTTTACGAAGCTTTTTGAAATCATTGAAGTCTGAGTTGGACTCAAAACGGCATGATCCTGAATTGTGTGTCCCGATAGTATCTGGGCGTCGATTTCAAGCTTCAGTCTAAAAAGTCTTTTAAAAGGGCCATTTTGAAGAAATCAGATCATCCCGTCTTTATTGTAGATTTTAACTCATCTCTTCCTCTAAATGATTCACAAAGCTTACTTCGGCTCAGACAACAACACCGGCCTCGGTGGCGTCTTCGTTAGGCCATCTGTCTACAGGCTGGTAGGTATTGGGTTCGGATCCCAATCGAGGCATGAGATTTTAATCCAGATACAGACTCCAAACCCTGAGTGAGTGCTCCGTAAGGCTCAATGGGTAGGTGTAAACCACTTGCACCGACCAGTGATCCATAACTGGTTCAACAAAGGCCATGGTTTGTGCTATCCTGCCTTGTGGAAGTCTACTCAGCTTAATTGTATATATATATATATATATATATATATATATATATATATATATATATAAAGTAATCGCTACGAACTATGCACACAGATTACGGTCAAATGGAATTTTTCGCATAATTTATTTTTATTTTTTAATTGTTTTTTATTGAATTTTTAAAAGTTTATTATCAACAGAAAAGAAATACGATAATGCCAGGGTTGTGGGCCCTGACATCTCTACCGTACATTAATGTTATAGGATACACACTATACAAAAATACATATAATATGTTATGAAAGTAATAAACTCGTTACCACATTTAAAAAAAAAAAAGTAATAGTAATACTAAGTTAATAATAATAAATAAATAGATAATCCCTAGCGTCGCATAATTGTGTAAAGTAACAAGAGTTTCTTACTTCAGATATTGTATTCAAACGTCTCTTTATTTACGGAATATGTAGAAAGATTTGTTAGTGCCTGTACTAGCACGCACTATTAAAGTGGCAGTCCCCTTACAGTCGGAGTTGGAACCATATATCGCTGTCACCGGAGTCATGGCTACATACCATGACGATTGTATCATAACTTCTTTTATCATGGCGCATGCATGATGAAATGTGTTGCATTTTCTTGTACACACTATATTCATTATTCTTATTTTATATATGCCCAGTGGTTCAACGCTCGCTCGATGCGCGGTCAGTCTGGGATCGATCCCCGTCGGTGGGCCCATTGGGCTATTTCTCGTCACAGCCAGTGCACCACGACTGGTATATCAAAGGCCGTGGTATGTGCTATCCTGTCTGTGGGATGGTGCATATAAAAGATCTCTTGCTGCTAATCGGAAAGAGTAGCCCATGAAGTGGCGACAGCGGGTTTCCTCTCTCAAAATCTGTGTGGTCCTTAACCATATGTCTGACGCCATATAACCGTAAATAAAGGTTGAGTGCGTTGTTTAATAAGACATTTCTTTCTTTTTTTCTTTCTTATTTTATATAGTTTTGTTCTACATATTGTTGGTGAATAGATAGATTAACACATCGTTATTCATCTTTCTTCATATATTTACCTTTATTTGGCACCCAATAGCCGATTTAT
>JAECMU010119518.1:507-10909 GCA_016106625.1 Dracogyra subfuscus
TGGAGTAACTCTAGCTGAGTACCGATTATCATAATGTGTTGTCTTGTATTAACTCTGGAGTAACTCTGGCTGAGTATCACAAACCTTGCTTTCTAGTGCAGCCTTTTCTTGTCTCAGTTGGTCTAGCTGTTCATCTTTCTTTGCACACTCCTGTTTAAACACTGTGATGGCGTTCTTCAGCTCCTCAGACTCAACTTCCACTGAAACTCGCTCAATTCTGTGCATCACCTAGCAACAAAAATTAAATTTATAGTGTGAAAATAAAACTGAGACTGAGATAGGAAGGAAATGTTTTATTTAACGATGCACTCAACACATTTTATTTACAGTTATATGGTGCCAGTTATATGCTTTCAGTATTAAACACAGGGCTTCTATAAAAATATGAGATCAGTGATAATAGTTTTACATTTGGTGTTAGAATAAAATTATTTGTGGAAGCAAACCTCTGGTTCCTTGGCTTGCATCAGCACCACTTCCGCTTGTAGTTCCCGAATCTGTCGAGACAGTTTGTTGTTTTGGGTAGACAGAGAGTGTTTTTCATACTGACTTCGTGTTTCCAGCTCTTGAATGTCTTTCTCCTTCTGTTTAAGTGTTTTCTGTAGTGTTGACAGTGCCAAGCTTAGTGTGTTGTTGTCTTCTTGCAAACCCTAAAAATATTTAAAAAGTACATATAATAATATATTTCCACTGAAACCACCTTAACATTTTAAATTATATTAAAAATATTTAAAATATTTGACGTTTCGTTAGTCTAAAAAACAATATCCTCAGGAAAATTAACAAACAAAGTGCTGGGCATATAACCAGTAAGGTATGAAATGGAGAATGCCAGTTAAAAATAAAACATTTTGATTTCTTTGAGCAGTTGATGAAAATTTCAGGGGACAGAATTTCAAACAAGACTTAGAAAGTACATGTATCAGTTATGTCCCCTCTATTGAATAATATATATATTTTTTTTTAATAATAATGAACCTGATAGTGTTAAAATGCATCTTTTAGTTCTGATATTCATACTTACAAAAAAAGAGAGAAGATTTAACAATAAAATAATGCCATGACGCTTCCTTCAGTTTGTAAAATTCTAGAAATTATACTAATTAATAACTGTTTGCTATAAACTTTAAATTATTAAAAAAAAAAATATATTTTTTTAATATATATTCTTTTTACAAAAGTTGCCATTTTGTCAAGCTGATGATCACAATACAGTGGCCTGATTTTTTTTTTTGCTTCCCAACCCCTCAACTTTTAGTTATTTTAGGAACAAGCCACTGTAATTCAGGGAAACGAGTATTCCCAGAAACATATTGGTAGTGTAATAAATCAAAATCACGAAACTAAAATTCTGTTACCGATTATCATGAAACATAATCCACAATTCCTATGATGACTGACAAAAAATATTTCCAATAGGTTCGGATAATTACAGAGCAAGGAATCACAAAGTTTGTCTTTTTTTTTTTTAAATTTAAATCGTACGGCTTAAGATATCACCATATTCAGGTAACTGTCCTATCAGACATTTGTGCTTCTCCCTCTCTTGATATCTACCACAATAAAAAAGAAAAGAAATACAAGTTTTATTTTATGCTTGGCACACACCTACTGATTAATACCGACTTGACTGTCATGTTAGCATTAACTGGTAGTCATATGCAGGATAAAGATATCGACAGTCCAGACTAATCTACCGTTTTGAACCAATATGACTGTCGCATCCAATTTCCTGTTTTCCCCTATGACTGTCACATCTAATCTCCTGTTTTCCCCAGATACAACTGTCACATCTAATTTTCTGTTTCCCCTCCGATATGACAATTATGTCTAATCTCCTGTTTTCCCCAGATATGACGGTCACATCTAATATCATATTTTCCCCAAGATGTGACTGTCACATCTAATCTCCTGTTCTCCCCAGATATTGCATCTAATATCATCTTTTCCCCCAGATACGACTGTCGCATCTAATATCATGTTTCCCCCCGATATGACTGTCACGTCGGCTGGTGTACATTTTCCGACTACTGCCTGTCAAGTCGAGTCGAGTTGGCGTTATCGGTAGGTGTGTGCCAAGCATAACCACACAACTAGAGCACACTGACTGTACCGTAATGACTTCGTTTTCCGAGGAGAGCCCGACGGATGACCTCCGGTAGTCCATGTGTTTGAAGCCGACGATCTGCTGCAACAGTCGGACGTTCTCCACCTGCACCTTCTCCAGCTGTTTCTCAGTGTCGGTGCTACAGCCCCCTGCACTGTCCGCCAACGACTGCAAACACAAATCATACACCTGGTTGCACAGTCACAGAAAGTAGCATACATTTTTCACTAGTCCACCAGACAAGTACATCTAGAAATCTACTTGTCTGCCAATATTTTAACTTGTCCAAATAAATGGTCTGTGTCATTCAAGCGTAAGAACGATGTTGTTTTACTGCTCAAAATGAAACTGCCTTAAAAATGGGCCCAATTTCACGAAAAACATTTTAAGTCTAGTTTTGCACCTAAATGTAAATCTACTACTAAACAATCTTCCTTAAAGGGACATACCCTAATTTCAGTTCATGAAAATTAACATTAAGTTTAGATTAATTTACAAACCTGTAACACATTTTGATAAAGTTACAATTGAGTGAAACATGAGTCTTTGACTTTGAAATGGTGAAATACCCTCTAAAATAGAATAAAACTCGACTACATAACTGTTACTTCTCATAGGCACGTGCCTTTTTAAAAATATGATAAATGTATTTTGTGATATTAAAAAACATCAGGATGACCAAAAACACTTCGAATGTACGGAAATGGATACTTTAAACAATAAAATTTAAGTAAAGTATGATTTCAGTTATCAAAAAACGCCTCTAATAGTCAAAACTAAGTCTTTGTGTTTAAAAACTAGGGTATGTCCCTTTAATGAAAAGAATTAATGAATGAATGAATGCTGAACAACACACAAGCACAAAAATACACATTGGCTATTGGGGGTGAAATAGATGCCAACACATGTAAACATATCTCCGTGGTAACTGCTAATCGCAGATGTAATCTTACAATGTTTGTTGTAAATTGTTTTTTTTTACAATGTTTGCATCCTCGTCCTCTGCCGCTAATAAAGCTGGTCTGATTTACAACACTAACTGATGACCGTCAGTAGTAGGGGTGCATAGTAGATGGTTACAAGTGCCTCTTCACAATGCCAGAAGTAACTACTGAACATTCCCAAATCATTTTTTGTAAAGACTGATTATGTCATATACTTCGGAGGCTTTCTCTCCTCTTTAAGAGTATTCCATAAAAAACTAAAATGGCAGACGACAGAAAACTGCATATATTTTGCTTAATGCAATCTTAGCGAAGTCGATATTGGTAACATCATTACAGTCTCATATGTTGAATTTGTGTCACTGTAATGGGTTTTTCCTTTACACAACTTGTGTCTGGACAAAACTTGGGGGAAATTAACAGTAATTAAATGTAAGGGTAGGAGAGTAATTTATTGTAGTTGTTAACAATTTGGTTCGGACTTTAGGGTTGGTGACTTTAATTCTGAGCTCTGATACTTTTTTTTTTTTTTCTTTTTTTTAACGATGCACTCAACGTATTACAATTACGGTTATATCGGCGTCGGACATACGGTTATGTCAAGAAAAACCCCAGTGGTTAGCTGACGGGGATCGATCCTAGACCGACCACACATCAGGCAGGCACTGTACCACTGGGCTATGTTGCCCGCTGAGCTCTGATACTGTCAGCCACACACCTCTGGATTGGCTCCCGGCATCTTGAGCTTGTCTATCTCCCTTTTGAGACTCTCGTTCTCGCTCTCCAGCTTCACGTTCAACTGCTGCACAGCTTCCACGGCCTCCACATTCTCCAGTCGGCCCGTCTCCAGCTGGCTGGACAGATCACAGTTCTCCACCTGCAGACGGGTGATCTGCTCCACCAATTTACTGCAGCTTGGGAAAGCAGATGGAGTGGAGTCCTCCCCATTTCCTGAAAGAGTTTACAATTATATTACAGAAAAAAGAAGAGAAAGAAATGTTTTATTTAACGACGCACAAAACAGATTTTATTTACGATTATATGGCGTCAGACATAATATGGTTAAGGACCACACAGATATTGACAGGAAACCCGCTGCCGCTACTTCATGGGCTACTCTTATGTCGATTAGCAGCAAGGGATCTTTTATTTGCGCTTCCCACAGGCAGGATAGCACAAACCATGTCCTTTGTTGAACTAGTTATGGATCAATAGTCGGTGCAAGTGGAGCACTCATTCAGGGTTTGGAGTCGGTATCTGGATTACAAATCCATTTGCCTCGACTGGGATCCGAACCCAGTACCTACCAGCTTGTAAACCGATGGCCTAAACACGACCCGCTGGTTTATATTACAGATACATGTCTAAACCCGAATCAATGATTGTTTCGTTTAACGATACCAGTAGAGCACACCGATTTATTAATGATCAGCTGCTAGATCCCGAATCCCGAAAGATCTGTGATATCCTGTCTGTGGAATGGTGCATATAAAAGATCCCTTGCTGTTAATTGAAAAAGAATAGCCCATGAAGTGGCGACAGTGGGTTTCCTCCCTCAATATCGGTGTAGTCCTTAACCATATGCAACATAACTGTAAATAAAATGTGTTGAGTGCGTCATTAAATAAAACATTTTCTTCCTTCCTTTAATTATTTTTAATAAAATATTCTACTTATCTGAAAATTGAATGAATCAAAATTTGTGCCAGTGTAAGCACTGGTAATGTTGAAAAAAGATCTCATTAGCATCTTTTTTTCTCCCATCGCTAACCATGCAAGATGGGCTTATTCCATGACGTCAGCCCATGCGGAATAAATCGGTCTTGCATGACCACGTGACTTCTATAGTTTGAGCTGATATTAACATTGGGTGACGGCAAAATATAGGTTTTTCACGTTTTCCCAAAATGCTTGTTTTTCATCTACTGGATAGGATAAAAATAATCCTTCATTATGTATCCATGTGGGACAGGGCTATTGCACCCTCGGGTATATAATATGATGTCAGGAACTCGGCAAGCCTTGTACATGACAACAAATTATGTACCCTCGGGTGGAATAGCCCTGTCCCACATGGACACAAATGAAGGATTCTTTTAATCTTTTACATGATGACACAAAGTTAAAATTTGTTTTGTTTAACGATACTACTAGAGCACATTGATTTATTAATCATCGGCTATTGAGTGTAGAACATCTGGTAATTTTGACATATGGTCTAAGAGAGAGAACCCACTACATTTTTCCATTAGTAGCAAGGGATCTTTTATATGCATCATCCTACAGACAGGATAGCACATATCACAGCCTATTATATACCTGTCGTGGTGCACTGGCTGGAACGAGAAATATCCTAGTGGGCCCACAGACAGGGATTGATTCTAAACTGACTGCGCATCAAGCGAATGCTTTACAAATGGTTTTTGTTTTTGTGTTTGTTTAACGATGCACTCAACACATTATAATTACAGTTATATCGGCGTCGGACATATGGTTATGTCGAGAAAAACCCCAGTGGTTAGCTGACGGGGGCTTTACAAATGGAGTACATCCTGCCCTCCACACACACACACACATGTACATAATGTACATACATGTTTGTGCCATTTCACTAGTGTTGCTTTCCCTTGAATTGTTTTACAGTCCTGTTTTACAGTTCTCTGTTACAGTTTTGTTTGACAGTCCTGTTGCAGTTCTGTTTTACAATTCTGTTTTACAATTCTGTTTTACAGTTCTGTTTTAAAGTTCTGTGTTACAATCCTGTGTTACAGTTTTGTTTTATAGTTCTGTTATAGTTATGTTACAGTTCTGTTTTACAGTTCTGTTTTACAGTTCTGTGTTACAGTTTTGTTTTACAGTTCTGTTATAGTTCTGATTTACAGTTCTGTTTTACAGTTCTGTGTTACAGTTTTGTTTTACAGTTCTGTTATAGTTATGTTACAGTTCTGTTTTACAGTTCTGTTTTACAGTTGTGTTACAATCCTGTGTTACAGTTCTGTTTTACAGTTCTCTGTTACAGTTTTGTTTTACATTTTTGTGTTACAGTTCTGTTTTACAGTTCTGTGTTACAGCTCACCCTGCAGCTTGTCCTCCAGATGATGTAACTTTGCCTCATGCTCGGCTAACAAGTTCTTTATGTTTTTGATAAGTTCATCCTTCTCTGCTATCTGTTGCTCCTGCTTTCGGCTGGCCTCCCTTTTCTCGAGCTGCGACCGGTAGCGCTTGCTTTTCTCCGACATATTCTGAAACATCGGGTTTATATAAGAATTGTTTGTCATATTTGGTGAACAGTCACAAATAGCACTTGGGTTTTTTCTGTGCCAAATTCTGAAACATCGGGTTTGTAAGAATTGTTGGTAATTTTTGGTGAATTTATCAAATACAGTCTGTATAACAGTCACAAACTATAAAATCGTGTAACGTGAAGTGATGTTATAGTAAATTTGTGACTGTTATACATAGATGGCACAAAAGGTGGTCAACAATTCTTAGTATTACAATTTATTTTGGTAAAATTACACACACAAAAGAAAGAAAGTGTTTCTTACTAAATTTGTGAAGGTTATACATTGATAAATTAAAAGAAAAGCAAACAATTCTGATAATTACAAACAACACAACTTATTTCATTAAACCCCCCCCCCCACCCAATGTCCTTTCCACAATCTGTTTTATGCAATGACATCGCATTTGATGTAATGTCATAATTTTCCAAAGTTTATCGAAGGATAATGTTAGATTTTTAAGCCACTTCGTCCAATCAGAATAGAGTAAATCATATAATCGCTGAAAGTTTGTATTTATAATCAATTAATAATACTTGAATTGACCCAATAAAGAAAATGTCATAAAATGTTTTTATGTTAAATAGAGAGTGCTAAATTGTCTGTAAAAAAACTTGCATCGTTTCTCCTTTACATGAATACATAGCCTGACCTCTAAACTTGGAGCATCCCACACAACTATTGCTATAATCGTCAGCTGTGTTATAGGCATCTTATTCCAGTCGCAGGGTAGCTACTTTTGTCTTTCTTCTCTACCTTTACAATTGACTTCTCATTCCAGCTAGTGCACTGTGAATGGTATATTAAAGGCAGTGGTATGTGCTATCCTGTCTGTGGGATGGTGAATATAAAAGATCCCTTTTTACTAATGGAAAAATGTAGAGGGTTTCCTCTCTAAGACTATATTAGTATATATGTCAAAATTACCACAGGATTGACATCCAACGGCCGATGATTAATAAATTAATGTGCTCTAGTGGTGTCGTTAAAGAATTATTATTTTTAAACAATAATCTTCCATTGTCTTACAAGTAGCTACTTTTGTCTTTACTTCTACAATTAGCTGTTGGGACTTCTACAATTAGCTGTTGGGACTACTACAATTAGCTGTTGGGACTTCTACAAGTAGCTGTTGGGACTTTTACAATTAGCTGTTGGGACTTTTACAATTAGCTGTTGGGACTTCTACAATTAGCTGTTGAGACTTCTACAATTAGCTGTTGGGACTTCAACAATTAGCTGTGGGACTTCTACAATTAGCTGTTGGGACTTCTACAATTAGCTGTTGGGACTTCTACAATTAGCTGTTGGGACTTCAACAATTAGCTGTGGGACTTCTACAATTAGCTACTGGGACTTCAACAATTAGCTGTTGAGACTTCTACAATTAGCTGTGGGGACTTCTACAATTAGCTGTGGGGACTTCCACAATTAGCTGTGGGGACTTCTACAATTAGCTGTTGGGACTACTACAATTAACTGTTGGGACTTCAACAATTAGCTGTTGGGACTTCTACAATTAGCTGTTGGGACTACTACAATTAGCTGTTGGGACTTCTACAATTAGCTGTTAGGACTTCAACAATTAGCTGTTGGGACTACTACAATTAGCTGTTGGGATGTCCTCGCCAGTCCTAAGGACCAGGAAGAAATCGTCATAAGCTTAGAGGTCTGGTTTGGTTACATATGAAACGAAAATCTTGTCTGGCACTACTACAATTAATAATTTTTAGAAATAATTTCTCTGCCAAAGGCCACTTAAATCTGATGAGTCACAAGCACTGATTCTGTACTTCCTGTACCAACATGGTCTTGATCTACTCTGGTTGAATTATGGGTAAAATTCTTACCTTGAGCTGATGGACAAGGTCATCTCGCTGTGAGTCTCTCTGTTCCAGCTCCTTCTGAAGTGATGTGTACTCGGCCACCGAACACGGGCTGGACACTGCAATAGAGAGATGAAAGCAATGTTTCAACAGATACACTGTCATTTCATTTCAACTTATTTCAGTGCTTATATCCAATTAATGTTCAAGCATGCTATCCTGGGCACACATTTGGTTAGTGGTTATAGTGACAGAGAAGAGTGTGTAGTGGTCTTACACCTACCCACTGAGCCTTTAAGAACTAGCTCTGGGTTGAAGCATGTACTGGGCTGCGAACCCTATACTTATCAGCACGTAGTCCGATGGACATATACTACTGTGCCATCGAAGCAGGTGTTACACCGTCACACATTGTTGAATTCAGTTAAACTGTTGTGTTAGGAACTGCTTCTAATTTCATCATCGATCATCGAATACAATTGGTTTGCACGAACAGATCAACTTTCAATTATAAAATTGTCTGAATCATATTTCCATAAGAAAGACTTAATTCATTAGTAGAATCATGACCATCCACACTTGTTTATCAGGATCGATCCTACAAACTAGAAAAAGTTTGTTTTGTTTAAGTACACCACTAGAGCAAACTGAAAGAAAGAAATGTTTCATTTAACGACATACTCAACACATTTTTATTTACGGTTATATGGCGTCAGACATATGGTTCAGGACCACACAGATATTGAGAGAGGAAACCCCCTGTCGCCACTTCATGGACTATGCTTTCCGATTAGTAGCAAGGGATCTTTTTAATATACGCACCATCCCACAGACAGGGTAGTACATACCATGGCCTTTGATATACCAGTAGTGGTGCATTGGTTGGAATGATAAATATCCCAATGGGCCCACCGATGGGGATAGATCCCAAACCAACCGTGCATCGAGCGAGTGCTGTACCACTGGGCTACATCCTGCCCAGAGAGCAAATTGAAGTCAAACATTTGTAAATTTTTACATATAGTCTTAGAGAGGAAACCTGCTACATTTTTCTTTTAGTTACAAAGGATCATAATTAATATGCACCATCCCATGGTGAAATACCAGTCATGGAACAACAAATAGCTCAATGGAACCGATCACAAACCGGCCATGTATCAAGCTAGTGCTTTACCACTGGGCTATAATTCTGCACACACTTTTCCTTATGAACTGCTAATTTTACCTTTATAATGTATTTGGTGTTTCTTTTCTTCACGTACTCATTAAAAACCCAACCCAAACCACAGCATAATTACATCAATTCCATTATTTCACCAATAGGAACAGTTAGCCGGTTCTTAACAATCAATTATGCTTTTTTTAATTCAGTAAGGTCCAACCAATCAATGTTCAGTTATAATCAGTTCTTGAAATAAAACACCACTACAAAACAGTCCAGTTATAATTAACAGTTAAACCTGTGTCAAAGGGACGTTCCTGAGTTTGCTGAATATTTAAAATGTTATCGACTAGTATAGACTTTTTAACGATTGTAATTAAATATCAAATATATTTTCCTGCATAAAATATTAGTGGTTGTATATTAAATGTGTTTCTTATCGTTCTAATATTTGTACTTTAGGTTAAATCAGGGCTTCTGGATTATGGTAGCCCCACTCCCGTGGCTAGTGATATTCAATGTTAAATTAGTAAATAACTACTATTGCCATGCCCAATGAATATCCTGCCTTCACCCCCAATGTTAAGAGTTTTCAAGCTCTATCTCCTTCTTTAGATGACATATCCGATCATTACTATTCTTTAGTAAAATTGTATTAATTTATAGTAAAGTAGGGCTAGTGAATTTTTAATCAGGGCTAGTACATTTTATAAATCATTGATCCCAAGGCTAGTGGATTTTATACAAATTCTAGAAGCTCTGGTTAAATTTCATTTTGTTTAGTAAACTATGTTTTTCTCGTACGTTCGAAATTATGTAAAGACAAAATCCAGTTTGGGCTACTTACAAATATTAAGACAACTTGAAACACTTTGGATATGCAGTCACTGATATTCTAAACAAGAAAAATATGTTTAATATGTAAGTTTAATAAAAGAAATATTTTGTTAGTCGGAAACATCTTACAATGCAGCAGATACAGGAATGTGCCTTTAAGCGGTCAGCTTTACTAGTATCTGTTACCAAATATAGAAATTAATATGTCTGCTCCATACATCTCAATGTCAAACTTGTCATCT
>JAECMU010119548.1:0-10157 GCA_016106625.1 Dracogyra subfuscus
CACACGACACACACCCATCCACCATATATAAAACACACACACCACGCACACACACACACACACACAACATCACACACAAAAACACACACATCCACCCACCACATCAGATCATCACATAACACACATACATACACACACACATATGCATCCACCCACCACATCACATCACCACATAACACACATACACGCACACGCACATCCACCACACATCGATAAAATCGATGCCCAACACCTACGGAACTATCGTTGTGTCATAAAGAATGTCTGTGCGAATGGTGTTGCTTCATGGCATATGACGACCGTATTCGTAAATTATTAATGTTATCAAGAGACCTAACAGTCGAGGAAGATGAACAGTTATTACTCCGTTGGGGAACCTTAGACCGCCACCTTTGAAATAATATATTTATTCATAGATGTCGCTCTATTATTTTAATTAATGTTTATAGAAATATCACATTATATTACTTGGCTATTAAATGATATTTCATAATGTAAATCAGTCGCTAGAATATTTAGTTTTAAAACTGAACCATTCAAAAGCTTCATTAAACATTTATAAATGAGTATTTGACCAGGGAATCGTTTACAAGAGCTGTCGCAGAAAACATGATTTAAAAATGAGCCAAAATTGGAAGAAGAAAAAAACCCAACTAGTGAACCGAACATCTGTATCATTACCCCTTTTAACGACTGTAGTTTTCTCGTGAAATCTCCAACAATTTAATCGATTTTTAGGTACAATCCTTTTCACGATTGGCCTATTATTGAGCTTTGGTGCTAAAATGCTCCATTACGAGTCTTTTAGGCAATGGAAGTTAATTCATTACGACCTGCTTATACTATGCGAAGTTTAATAACGATTTCATCGCTGGAGGAACTTTAGCCGACCACGAGGACGTTTAACCTGGATTGCCTTGATGATCCTGTCAGGGATAAGGGATCAGACAGTCTAATTTGACTGTAAACTGGAGCGGGATATTGCACAGTGATGGAGTTACGATGGGTCATAAGATCGATAGACCCGATAAACTGTTAGTGGTTCCTATGAGTTATCGTCCTTTTCAATCAGTGCTTCTCGACTGGTGTATCAGGAGATGTGGTATGTTCTACTTTGTTGAAAAGTCTATATAAAAGAGTCTGTGCACGTGATTGGAATACAAGTAAGTAGTGTATATGGTGTCAGCGGTGTAACACGCTGTAACTGTCAGACACCTATTTTCGTCGATTAAATAACCCTCACCTGTGGTATGAAGAAATACACGTAATACATTGATTTGCTATCTCCAAATTCGTATAAACAGTTTTGACAAACTACTTATACTTTGGCAACGAATATAATGGAATACTATTGCACCTGGTAAAATCAAACACAACAGATACAGCTCGAACATAGGTATAGTTATACGTCACATTGTATGGATTTGTTTTTAATGTTGATAGACCAACTAGTGTATTCTATATATAGATAGCGAAACAGAACCAACAGATGTTTTCTAAGTCTGTTGTGTTGTGCACATATACGAAGGGGTTATCACACATGTTCTTAATCATTAAATTTTCATGTTACGTATTTAGCAGTTAGCATTACATGTTTCTTTAGACTGTTACATTATGTTCGTAATAGCCAATGCATTATGTGTATAATATTATCCACTGCTGGTAAAAACAAATCCAAAATATACACAGATCAATATTTCCAGTTATACTTCACATTATATGGGTTTTGTGTTTATGTATTATATGGGTTTTGTGTTAATGTTAAACCCCTCAAAACCGGGCAGCCATGGGACCAAGAAAAAGTAATCACGAACGGGAAAACATCTAAAGATGAAGAAAAGAAAAATAAATCTAATTGTATACCCAGTGGAATAACTAAATAAAAATTAATATAAATTATATATATATATATATAAAGTACGAGTATGCAGTAATTTCAATTCAATTTATTGTACAAAACACTCACAAGGACACGCACACACACACAAACACACACACACACACACACACACACACACACACACACACATACACATACATACATACATACATATATATATATATATATATATATATATATATATATATATAATATATAGGTAGGTAGATAGGTATGCGTATTTAGCAACTAATATTGCACGTTTCTTTAGACTGTTTTATTTTGTTCGTAATGCAGACGTTAAATTCACACCAACATCAATAAGTCAACGCATCGATTTAATCTTAAAATAGCCGACGCCTTATAAAGATGTCTGTGAGTGTTGAGATTATTGGGTGTAGTATTTCAAATTTGAGTCTATCATTGCCACAAATTGCTGAAGTGCATGCACAGGGCTGCTTATTAGTTGAATCTTACGCGTTCTAATACGAAAACCCATCTAACAACCTGATATCAAAGTGCGAGCAGTGTGAATGTTCTTTTGTGGAAGATAAGTTAGTGTGATAGTGATTACTCAAAGAAAATGCCTTGTAGGCTCGTTGCATCCAGTATACCACAACTGATGTAACAAAGACCGTGCTATGCACTATCCTGTCTGTGGGATTGTGCATATAAAAGATCCCTTGCTGATAACTAAAACATATTCTGTCCTGGACAGACAGCTCAGATAGCTGAGGTGTGTGCCCAAGACAGGCGTGTGCTATAACAGCTTTCTCTGAATGTGCACGTTAAACAAAAAATTAAAGTAAAGTAAACTAAAACAGAGTAGCCCATGGAGTGACGGCATCGGATGTCTTCTGTAGTTATCTGTGTCGGGACTTCTAGATTAGTGATATTCAATGTCGGGCTAGTAATTAACTATTACCATGCCCGATGGCTAGTGATTTGTTTTTGGTCACATTTTGCAGTTAAGTCTATTTTATAAATATATATATATATATATATATCCCTTCCACTCAACGTTAGTGTTTTTAAGCTATAGCTCATTATTTAGGTGACATATCCGAGTTTTACAATTATTTAATAAAATTGTATTAACTTAAGTAAAGTAGGACTAGTGAATTTTTAATAGTGGCCAGTAACTTTTTTAAATTACTGATCCCATGACTAGTGGATTTTTAAAACAAAATCTAGAAGCCTTGCTGTGTGGTGCTAAACAAAACATGCCTTTCTTCTTTTCTTTCTTCACTGTCGGTGATTCATGTCTATATTTCATCAGCGTGAAAACAGAAGCATATAAAACATTTCAGTAAAACGACCAATGATCATTTTAAACTATAGGAGTTCATAAATTCTTAAACGAGGTGAAACTAAACATTTGGCCGCCATTGAATGATATCAACATGGTTCCTTGCATTGCGACCGACCTCGGTGGCGCAGTTGTTAAGTCATCGGACTACAGGCTGGTAAGTACTGGGTTCGGATCCCAGTTGAGATATGGGATTTTTAATCCAGATACCGACTCCAAACCCTGAGTGAGTGCTCGGTAAGGCTCAGTGAGTAAGTGTAAACCACTTGCATCGACTAGTGATCCATAACTAGTTCAACAAAGGACATGGTTTGTGCTATCCTGCCTGTGGGAAGCGCAAATAAAAGATCCCTTGCTGCCTATCGTAAAAGAGTTTCCTATGTGGCGACAGCGGGTTTCCACCACCAACAAAAAGTGTCAGAATGACCATATATTTGACGTCCAATAGCCGATGATAAGATAAACAAATCAATGTGCTCTAGTGGTGTTGTTAAATAAAACAAACTTTACTTTACCTTACATTGCATTGCGTATACTGATTTTACATACTGAAGAGATGGTGTCACAAATGTGAAATTTAACTGTCGTGCCTGCATCCGATTAATGTTCTAACACACTGCTCTAGACACACTTCGGTTGTCTGTGCAAACCCGAGGGTTAGCGATTAACTGTTAATGCTTAGAGAAAGAGAGAAGTCTGTGTAGTGGCCGTACATCTCCACATTCACCCGTTAAAACACAGTGTGGATACCGGTACCAGGATGCGATCCCAGTACCTTTCAATGTCCGACGGCTTAACCACTATGGCACCAAGACAGTCTGGTATCGTTAGACCAAATCAAACCGGTTTCCTTTTCTTTTCTTAACTTGCCCATATTCAGTAGGTTCTGTTATGTTCGCTCTGGTACAACCTTTGACTTCGCCAGGTCAGTGTGTTAACAGTAAAATATGACGACCTTCTGGTTAAATTAATCTATATGTCATCTTGGTTTACTGGCCTGTTTGTTGGGTGATTATGGCCTTTAGATGGCACCACCATCAGCCTTTCTTCTAATATTAAATGCTTTTTTTCCTCGCGATGCTAAGAAGTATTTCGTCACACTTGGAAGCACAAATGAGGTGCGTTCAGATTAGACGCCGCTGACAGCAGCTATAAAACGCAATATGTAATAAAACATAAATAAATAAAAAAATGTCCTAAAAGTTCCATAACACGACGACGTGTAGCACTTTAATCATGTATAGCGGTAGTCCGGATGCTACGTAATGAATGTGTTTCCGATCGATAAATATCACAAACTGCAATATGTTGCCTATCAGTAAATAT
Organism: Dracogyra subfuscus; assembly: GCA_016106625.1. Taxonomy (NCBI): domain Eukaryota; kingdom Metazoa; phylum Mollusca; class Gastropoda; order Neomphalida; family Peltospiridae; genus Dracogyra; species Dracogyra subfuscus. The sequence continues at coordinate 4,515 of JAECMU010119548.1, forward strand.
TAAGATGGTATATGTCGACATAGATATATGTCATAAATTGAAATATATCAGCTATGAATATATGTTAAAAGCTTAAATGGATCCGCTATGGATACAATATAATGTCACTTGTTGCCTGCTATGAAATCTAAATATCAAGCTGAAATATGTCAGCCATAATGGATAAATGTGGCAAGATTGAAATGTGTATGTCATTAAAATATATGTCAGACTAGTTTTGAAAATCAGACATTAATAAATGTTAGAAGCTGAAATATGCTCGTGATCGATAACGGTAACAAAAAATTAGAAGAAGAAATGTGTCAGCAGTCGATAGATGTTACAAGTTAAATCTGTTGTCAATCAATAACTGTCAAATACTTAAAGCAAGCAATGATCAATAGTGTCAAAAGATGAAGTACATAACAATACACGCTCGGATATGTCAAAAGCAGAAATACGCTGGCAATGAAATTATAGTTATTAGAATAATACCAAATACTGCCCTTGTCAATACGTTTTTTTTTTAATATTTTGGTTGAGAATAATACAAAGATGCGTCAGATTCGCAAAACAAACAAACGGAAGAACCATATTGTGATGGATATCCAATTCGATACCTAAAAGGGACATTTCCATAAACGATCATCATAAAGTCATTTATCAGAGATTTGCCATGTGTTGTGTTTGCCTAGCAGTTATGAACAGTGAAGGGTTATTCCGGAATTACTGTTTGCTTGCCACTCATGTAGCATTGTTCAAATGTGAATTACGATATTGTAAATGTGTACTCGTTTCCACTCATTTGCCATCATTCTCCACCACGACAAGCCGGCACACCAGCTGTACCCGAATATTGTGGAATACTCATTTGTGTTTCACTCCACTCGGCAAATACTGCACTGCTCACTGTAAATACAACCCTATGCATTATTAATTGCAGGAGCCTTAACAATATCGATTTTTATTTGTACTGGTAGAAAAACATGCTATAATTGTCCGACACTGCTTGAGCTAAATAAGTACTAGTAATTGAGCATTGCTAGATACCAGTGGTCGGATAAGGCTTTAAACGTTAATATTACTTTATACTTCATAATTTTATACCATGTAACTGACAAACTTGTAAATGTGTAATTATATCGATTTTTCAAACTCCTATCACACGTTCGTAATTTCCTTTCTATATATTCAAATCGTGCTAAAACCAACAAAAACTACTAGTATATAATAAAGAAGGATTTTTAACGACGCATTCAACACATTTTATTTACGGTTATATGGCGTCGGACATGTGCTTAAGGACAACACAGATATTGAGAGAGGAAGCCCGCTGTCACCTCTTCATGGGCTACTCTTTTTCATTAGCAGCAAGATATTTTTATATGCTCCATCCCACAGACGGGGTAGTACATACCACGGTCCTTACTACACCAGTTGTGGAGCACTGGCTGAAACGAGAAATAGCCGGATGTGCCCACAGACGGGGATCGATCCTAGATCGATCACGCATCAGGTGAGCAGTGTACCACAATAACGTCTGTTAAAGTTTGCTTTGTTCAATGGCACCACTAGAACACACTGATTGATTAATCATCGGCTTTTGGATGTCAAACACCGGTAATTTAAATGTCAAGATACATATTATGTTCTAGGTGTCTACATAATCCAGTTTTATTCCAGTTAAAGGGAAGCTTGATTATTGGATTTCCAGTCAATAGTATTAGTATTAGACACGGACCTAGCCATACGACCACTATCAGTGTACTAAGACACAATCCGAGTTAATTCCTTTACCGATTTCCACCTGTCGACTTAGAGTTTGAAACTCATCGATAATCTTCTTTTTTTAATCATAAATCTCCGCGCATGTGCGAGCTACTCGTCTATCAATATTGTCTGGTATACTTGGCTGTGTCTGCACTTAAACATTCCTTCGTTTGACCCTAGCTAGACACTTGCAATAAAACAAACTTATTTAATTAAGTCTTACCCTGTGTTATTTCTTAATGAGTCTCGAGTATCATAAAGGCTAAAAAAGGATAGTGAAGAACAAGAAGAAAAATTTCCCTAGCACAATGATTTAGTGTGAATTGAGCACTACATACACTTCATATATCACAGAGGTGGTTTGTGTGCTTTTCTAGCGCAGTATTGTAGAAGAGCTCTAATCAACGGTCTCAGACACGTTAAACTGCACTGTGTTACGAGTTGCAGCTAGCGGCATTGTGATATTTCATTTCATTTCAACTGACGTTCGTGCTTATATCCAATTAAGGTTCAAGCACGCTGTCTTCAGCACGCACCTCAGCTATGTGGGCTGTCTGTCCAGAATAGTGGGTTAGTTGTTAGTGGGAGAGAAAAGGGTGTAGTAGCCTTACGCCTACCTATTGAGTCCTTAAGAACTCGCTCCGAATAGAAGCCTATACCGGGCTGCGATCCCCGTACCTACCAGCCTTCACCGCTGCGCCATCGAGGCCGATGCATTGTCATAAGCAGTACTGTTATACCAGGGCTTTGTCTTGTGTTACCGCTTAACTTAAATGATATCCATGTCTGCATTAATTTTGCAATCATGTCTCTGGATTATGTTTTAATCAGATGTACAGTGTCAAATACGTCATGGCATGTGTAGCTTTAATTTATTAGCTGAAAATATTATTAAATTATGTGAGAGAAAAAGACGACTTTGTTAAGCCTGTACGTTTATGTATTGCTTTGGAGCTCAGTCGGTTGGCATAAAGTGCTTGCGTCGCAAGACATTGTTTTTTTCTTCTTCTAACCAGTGCACCACAACTGGACAAAGGCCGTGATGTGTGCTTTCCGGTCTGTGGGACAGTGCATAAAAAAAGTGCATTAGGAAACATGTAGCAGGTTTCTCCTGATGACTAGAAGTCCGAATACCCATACGTTTATCATCCAATAGCTCAGATGATTAATTAACCATTCTGCCCTAGTGGTGCCGTTAAACAAAACAAACTTTAACTAACGGCATTGTGATAAGCAGTACTGCTGCATTAAGATCGCATATTCTGATAGTCTTAACTTAATTGATATCCATGTCTGCATTAATTTTGCAATCATACAACGATTTTGTACAACTGTTTCTGGATTCTGTTTTAGTCAGATGTACCGTTTCGATCACACCATGGCAGTTGTAGCACAGGCTATCACTAAATTAATAGAGTGATAAAAGAACAAGATTTTTTTTATTAAGGCTAGGTACTTGTATTTATTGCTTAACGACTGTAAAAAAATAAAATAAAAAAATAAGATACACTACTAAAAAGCAATATTACGATTACATTAAATTGTTATGTGCTATCAAGCATTACTGTTTCCAGCTGGGTTTGATCATTAATAAGCGAGACGGCCATGAGGACTGTAATGACACCAGAGGACGCCACTAACTGCACGCCGTCTTCACAGCAATTACGATCAGAAAATAATTAACACTCTTCGCAGTTCATTTTCGGTGTTCCGGTGAAAATTGGTTATTACGCAAGATTACTGACGTAAAATGTCCTCAGAGCTGCCATATCGATACATACTGTAGGTGATGCCGAGATTTGTCCTTTTGTATCGACGTTAACGCCAGCCTGTACGTGGTTCTGTGATACGTCCACCGGTATTGACGTTAACACCAATTCTGGACGAGTGTTGATCCTAAAAGGACGGCCAAGATCTAAAGACTGTCTGTGGGCCACGCAAGCGGTGTTGATGTTCAGGATTGCAGACTGTACAAAACTATGTGTGGAACATGTAAGGAGCATGTCCGCAAACAAACAGGTTTTAATTTGAAACATGGCACGTCTCATCGAGTTGTTTAAGGTAGAAATTAAGTGAACCTCACGCCATCCTTTCAAACGTCCCAACAAGCGAAACACAGCACAGATTGACACAATCGTTGGATGCGTTCGAGCGATTCATTAATTTGCAGATGGAATGGAAGTTACACATTGGCCGGTGTTTGACGATATGATATTTAGTTTGTTCGCCAATCCATCCGCAAAGCAGTTATCATCTCGTTTGAGCGCCTAAACATCGCTCGGCGTGATTTAACCTGTGGGAAAAACACACACGTTTAAAGCGAACACAAATACACTCTGGAATATTACCCATCTTTATGGAATTTATTGATGGTCGCAAACAAATATCCTCCTTTCCAAGTAAACATAAAAAAGAGAAATTTTTTAGCAACCTTCGCTCAGGGCTATTATGAGTTCGCTACAATATTTCACCTGCTGTTGGTTTTGAAGGACTGTTCTTGTTTTCGCTGATTTGCCGCTAGGTAAGTATTACCAACTAATTAGAACTGTGCTAATAAAGCATGGACTTTAACGGCCGTGTGTAATAATTCTAAGTCATGTGCAGCCAAGCGTCATGTTGCTTTTATTTTATTGATCTACGGCTTTAAGAACGCGCGGACGTTACAAATGAAACGTTGTCCGAGCCACATTGTTCGGACTGACGCATGGAGGATCCCAATTGATCTAGACCGTAGATAATTAATTAATTCCCTTCGTTGCAACTTTACTGCCGATTGCCGCTGTGCAAATGGCAAGCTTAAAATATTTCAGATTATTTGACAGTTCTAAGCTAAATAGTAGTAGTTGTTGTTTTTTCTTTATGGAACACGAGTTATGAACAAACGAGCGCAGGTACGTCGTAGACATGTATTTCGTTAGTATTATTTTATATTAGTCAGACTTTTAGATATTTAAAAAGCACAGGCAAATAGACAAGCAATATACTTACAAAAGTAATATCAATTTTAAAAACTAGGAAATGAAACTAAAAAGTTTATGAAAACCTGTCATTTATGAATGTGCTGTCAAATATGCAAAACATTTTCTATTGCCATTCTTCCGTATTACTTAATTTGCAAGCAATATTACAGTCCTTCAATCTACGTTATAAAATAATATATACGTACATTGGAAGTAAATACCTAATGAATACCTTGTTTTGTCACTGTTCGTTAAAAAAACATTAGCACACTCTGCTATCATAATAGATAGAACTGTTTGAAAATTTGAATTTGTTTATAAATCAAATAACACTTTAGTTTTTTTTAATCAGTGTTGTTTTATATATATAACCCGCCACTATTCAACATACCCTACACCTACGTCGCCTAGGTTAGATTCGTAGAATTTGCCGTCAATTATATGTCATTAAAGATTTCCATTTGAATCTCAGACCAAAACAGCCACATTACTCAAGTTTCATGCAATTTACCGTTTCTAGTTCTTAGCAATTTAAATCACGTTCGTACAAACTAACAATTACTTTAGTACAAATTAATGCTACAATGCTGGTGTCAAGTTGTATAATAGTTTGTGTTATATTCATTGTTTGGTTTTAGGCTAGAATAGTTTTAAAATGAATAATGTCATAAAATTGTGAATATATGCGTATTTGATTTATGACATGCACAGTTGCGGCTTCTTGTAATACGATTATTTAGTACGTGATATGACATGATAATGGCATAATAGCCTAGATAATACGATGTTAGTGTACTACGGCCGCAAAAGAAAATATAGAAATAATTCTTTGACAACAATTCGGCACAGTTTGAATTCTAAATTCATTCCAGTGTGAACCCTGGGAGTGTGTGTGTGTGTATATGTGTGTGTGTGTGTGTGTGTGAGAGAGAGA
>JAECMU010119576.1:0-11118 GCA_016106625.1 Dracogyra subfuscus
ATCAAGTTTGCGATAGCTTTTGCGACGGCATTGCCAATTGCCGCCGCGAATTTCGAGGGCTGCATCCACCCTGAAGATCTTCTCATGGGTGGTAAATATTAGGAAAGATACCCCCTTCCCATAACATTTACCACTTCTCACAACTTTGTTGTTTTTATATTCCTTTAATAACAAAAAATATTCAACAGCTGGTAATTGTTAATTTTATGTAATTCAAATTGAAATATATTTAGTTAAATAGTTTATTATACTATCAAGTCATTTATGTTGTTTTACAAGTTAGGTTGATGAAAGTGAAGCACCTTGTTGTAACTTCGAGCATTGTTTACACGGTACTCACTTAGACCCAAGCTATAGCATCGGACACCACAAAAATGAAACAAAATGGTTGCCCCCAATTAGCAGGAAGAATCATGCATTTTTATTAAATCTAAAATTACACTTTTTTTATTTATTAAAGTGTCAGTATATGTTGGCGGTCTGGGTATGCATCTATCGAATGCATAAGGCTCTTGTTTGAGTTGACTGTCCCTTTAATAAATTTATGATTACTACTATTTACACAAACTTTTAATTATATTATCATTCCAGGGGCATGGGGTGGAGGGGGTATCCAGGAGGATCGACACCCCCTTTCCCTGCTCACAGCAATTTCTTTTCAATGTATTTGCCTGGAAAGCATCCTATCCAACAAACTGCAACGGCCAAGGCCCTAGTAGTTCAGTGAAATAATTTTTGTCTGAGAAACTTGATAGAAAGTTAAGTTGCTTTCGTGTCCCTCTTTTAAAGGAAACATTTGCCTTGGTGACCCTCCAACTTGTCTCTGTACCAAAATTGTTGTTAAAATGCAGGGCATAAAATTTGGCACGAACGATTTTGTCGTTCGTCTGTCGGTTATGCAAAACCAATATCGGCATGAACGACAGATCATTCGTGCAGAAACTGTAATCGTTCGTCAGAAAATGCAAAAAGACGTATTTAGGCTAATATCACTATTTTGGGATGAAAAACAAAAACAAAAGAAAGGGCCTAGCATTGCAGGTATCAGAAAGATACATTGTTATAATGTATTTGTTTGAAATAGACATTGCGGTCAATTACAAAGTCGGCACTGTCTTTTGAAGTCTCTAAAAAAGCATTCAGATTTTTGTTTGGCGCTAACAAGCATACCAAAAATTAATTATATTTTAGTATTTTCGTTTGATTACCGTTGCACTTTAATCTTTTTAGTTGTATATGAACAACTGGAGAAAATCGTTTGTGCAAACACCAAAACCACACGAACGACAGATCGTTCGTCTGAAAAAGTCAAATTTTATGCCCTGAAATGTGACCCCTGGTGGTGTTCAGCATCATAAAATGTGTGAGAATTAGGTTACATTAGGAACACAATTACATTTTTTTTTTGTTGGTTTGTTTAACGACACACTCAACACATTTTAATTACGGTTATATCGGCGTCGGACATATGGTTATGTCGAGAAAAAACCCCAGTGGTCAGCTGACGGGGATCGATCCTAGACCGACCGCGCATCAGGCGGGCACTGTACCACTGGGCCACGCTGCCCGCACAATTACATTTTATGCAAGTAAATATATAGAGGATTCGTCAGAAATATTTTTTAATATGGAAAATATCTGCCTCGACAAATACCGATTAATTAGACGAGGTTGATATTTTACATATTAAAGAACATGAGTAGCGAATTCTATTTATCCTATAACACTTCTAAAATAACATTCTAATTACTTTTTTAGTAAATCACAGTCATAAAGTTGCCGCCATCGATAATATGACGTCATCATGATTAGCGCAGATTAGATTGACATCACGCATTTTAAACAAATCTTTGAAAACATTACGCTCAGGTACACAGGTCTTGTTGGTGTGTAAGCAAAGGACTCATTAATGAAACACATAACCTTACAAATTTGCATACCATTATTAACCCAGTTAATAAAGTAAATTATCACATGGGTTTGTTTATGACATGGATATCATGGGTAAGTTATAGGATAAATTCTGTTATTTTCTAAAATTAACTTAATGTACCAGTATATAACAATTACTAATAATATTAATTTAATCATTTTTCTTAGCTTTTGTTTTATTACTCTGCATAATTAATTATCAATACCATACATTTCATTTGTCACAAATTAGATTTAATAGTACAGAACATTTTCCACAAAAACAAAGTAACATAATTTTTATTAGTGTGGTCTACAGGTATCTTTGGATATATTAGGGATTCACAGCTTGCTGTGGTTGTTCACTTTATAGTGACAATGTGATGTGTGCTGCATGAAAAAAACAAAAACATAAAGAAAGAAAAACACTTGAGATGCTGGTCTTGTCATCTAGTTATGATATCAAGTTTACGTGGTATATTAAGTAACTATTTTACACAAATCCCCACCCCTCTTTACAAGACCCCTGTACATGTAAAACATTTATTTTAAATTTATTAATTTACCTAACATATTTTTCATCAATAACACTGGTTTGGCTCAACATACCTGGGAAACATGCAAAAGAGTTTTTGAAGTTCTAAATACATTTATACATGGAAGCCTACATTAATACCATTTTCCTCAATTAAAATAAAATTGTATGTGTGTATTAAGAATTAAATATACTAAATGGTAAACAAACTAGCATATAAAATTAAAAGAGAGAACATTTCTTTATTATTTATCAATAAAAGTTAACTGAAATGAAAAATCCACAGTAGAACGTTTTTATTATATACAAACTACTGACCTTTTCCCCCATGTCGTGTAAAAAAAAGTTATTAATAAGCTTTACAAGAATTTAGATATTTAATGTGTACAATATGACATCACAAATTAAATTTTCTACATAATAAGCAAACATGTCTCGAACACCCTAAATGCAGATGATCTTGCAGTAACATACAGAACACCATAAGCAGCATGTGTGCCTGGACCAAAAAATCGGGATTCCAGCCCAACCAATCAAACTCCACTCAAAAGGAAAAGGTAATTCTCAAGCTTTCAGACAAACTAGTGCCCCAAGTAGATACACCAACCTTCCTTGGACTGAAATTAGACTCAAGACTAACTTGGAAGCCTCACATTAAAACCATGAAAACACAAGCTGTTAAGAAACTTTCCCTGATGAAAAACTTGCTGGAACCAACTGGGGTGCCAACTTCATGATCCTCAATTAAGTGTATACAGGAACCATTCAATCTACAATGGAATATGCCTTTACAACTTGGATAACAGCTTCCAAAACACAAAAGAACAAGTTAAATAAAGTACAACACTTGGGCCTCAGAATTATCTTTGGGGCCATGAAAAGCACTCCAATCAGCAAAATGAAAAAAGAAAAAAACCCCAACAGACCTCAAATCTCTGGAATCCAGACAACAATGCAAGGTCCTTATTCAAAGGAGAAAAGATGAAATGACTACATTCACATCCACTGCATCAAACACTCCGGGGACTTCTCGATGACCTCCAGAAGACATCACATTTCATCATCTCATCTGACCAAATCTTGATTGAAAGCAGTTTAAGAAGTACATACTATGCAGCTTTTTGTGGTAACCAAAGCAGTGTCCTAACAAGTGTAACAGTGTTCCTGCTGCTATTGCATTTTGTTGTCACACTATTTTCCTGCACCCTCTTTTTATCCCAGCATCCTACTATATTTTATAGCACCCAGTTCCACTATTTCAAAATACGCTTTTTTACATATTGGGAAAAAAAATCAATTAGTATACACACTGAACATCATAGGAAACAAGCAGTGGTGTGTATGGAAACACAACTGATGAGACACTTCAGTATAATTCTGTAATATGTATTAGTATTATTTGTTTGTGCAGTAAAATATATCTTAAAATATATCCTTTTATAAATGTACATGACACCCATATGTACTCCAGAATGAATCTAAAAGCAAATGAAATATCTAAAACAAAATGTACATGGGAGCATGCATGCCCCCGAACCCCACTAGCATTTTATTCCCCTTTGCGGACTCAGATTACATTAAACTATTTTGCCAACCCTGTGAACAAAAATCTTGGAGGAAACACTTACTATCTGAACCAAAATGTTAGCAACTACAAAAAATTACTCTTCTACCTTTAATTACCGTTACATTTCCCCCCCAAAAATTTCCATACACATTGTTTAAAAAAAGATTACAGTGACACAGCTTTCACATATAAAACTATAATGATGTCTTCAGTATCAACTTTTTTTAGATTGCATAGGGAAAAATACATGCAATTTTTAGCCGGCTGCCATTTTGCTTTTTTATGGAATATTCTTCAAGAGGGTTGAAAGCCTCCAAAGTATGTTACATAATAAATATAAAATCAATTATCTTTAGTGGTATATTTAAACAAACAAAAAATAATATAAAAAATTAATATGACGTCATCACCATCACGTTTGCTTTTATATAATAACATGTTATGACGTTGCTAGATTAAGTCATATCCTTTCACCCCTCTTGAAGAATATTCCATAAAAAGTCAAAATGGCAGCTGGCACAAAATCACATGCTTTTTGCCCTATGTGATCTCAGCGAAGTCGATGTTGATGACACAGTTATCATCTAGTATGTGAAATCTGTGTCATTGGAATGGTTTTTCCTTAATTTCTGTCTGGACAAAATGTGAGTAAAATCTACCAAAAAATAAAGGTAGGAGAGCAGTTTTTGGCAGCTGTTAACATTTTGGTTCAGACAGTACAAACAACAGAAGTGTTAGTGTTCATCATCAGAGTTTGATTTGCACTCTTCATTTTCCCCAACAACCTAGAGGTGATGATCTCATCTTTTGGATGCTGATAAAGTTCTGCATGTCTTATACAGGGAAACGTGTCACTGTGACTTTGTCTATGGTGAAGACAAAAGTAGGAGGTAACGAAAGAGGAAACGTGCACCAGGGGCAGCACAGGTTGGGGTCAAAACCAGCAACTCGACTGCCTGCGTCATCACCCATTGCCCGACCTGTCCAGCCTGCTATGTCAGGCACAACCCAGCATGTGATCATGGTGAACTCACTGGCTATATTTTATTTATAAAAGTTCCTGTGCATGGTAAAAAGTTGAATAAAATCATAATCGCAAGTTGTAAAATAATAACATGTTCAGGAGACATGTGCCCAACCATTATGTTCTAAACTTTATACTCCGAAATGAGTGTCTAGCATATAGTAGACAGCACTTACGATTCACCCGTCGCAACTGGTCAGGTGTGCTATTCACCGATGAGTCCAGATTCCATTTGGACAGTAGTGATGGTCGAAATTGAATCTGCAGACGTGTTAACAAACGCTATGCTGACACTGGCGTTGTGAAGCGTGCAGGTTTTGGCGGCGGGAGCATCATGGTGTGGGGAGGCATCACATCACACAGGAGGACGCAGCTGGTGATTGTGGCGGGAAATCGGACTGCCGTACGCTACAGGGATGAGATCATAAGACCGCATGTGCTCCTGTTCCTTCAAGGTCAACATGCCGCTGCCATGTTGCAGCAAGACAACGCTTGCCCTCATGTCGCACACGTAGTGACCGACTTCCTGAGACAGCAGAATGTCAACACACTGCCTTGGCCCGGTGTTTCGCCTGACCTGTCATCCATTGAGCACGTATGGGACGAAATGAAGAGATGCACACTGTGGCCATACACGGTATTGACATTGTGAACTCACTTTCGACGCCACCCCTCTTTATGACCCAGAGATTGATAACAACAATGCCAGACGTGTTTTCTTCTGGATTTGGTATTGTGCGTAAATGGCAAATAAATAATGTGTGAAATAATTGTGTTATTTAATTACAAATAAGAAAATCTCACCACTTTTAGTAATGGACAGGAACTTTTTTCCACTAGTATATATATATATAAATTATATATATATCCCCAATTCTGATCATCAATTTCCAATTGTGCCACTGCCGCTGAAACCGCTTGTTGAGTTGATGGCAAAATAAGCCTCCTGTTAGTCGACAGTGAATGAAGGCTCCTGTTGAGTCAACTCCCCATCAAGTTGCTTTTAGCAAGAAAAACGCCACTGCTTCACTGAGTGATCATCCAGTCAGAGCAAGGCCTCCACTTTCCCAACAGAGTACCAATCCTTCAGCATAGAGTCACAGGTCAATAAGATCTGACCACAATTTGCCAAAGTACTTGTGATTAACACCATGGACACTTGTAAGATTTTACTCGCCAAGCTTAAGATGTTACTAGTGACATTCAGTGTTCATACTGCTCCATTTAAGCGGGGTGGCCCACCCTGTTATTGCATTCTGCCGCCCTCCTTTCACATTCTCTGCCCTTCTTTATTTTTCTGATCCCCTCTTTATTTTCCAGCACCTATCTCCACTATTTCCAAATACACCCTTTTTTCCCCACATAAAAAAACACAACGATCAGTCTGCACACTGGACATCAAAGGAAACAAGCTGTGTTGTGTACAAAAAAGCAATTGATGAATCATTTACGACAGTTACCCTAACATAATTTTAATAATTTAACAGTATTTGTAACAGCCTCTATTTTGTCCCATACCTGTAATCATTTGTATGTTTAATACACACAATAAAAATTATATTTTATTTGAGCAATGAATTTAAAAAAACAAAAAAATTATGGATATAACAATTGAAACCCCCCCCCCCCCCCCCAACACACACTTATTTGGTGTCAAATTTGTCACATGATCAGAACGGTCACTATCTTTTGTTTCCACTAACTGTCGTTTGATATTTTGTTCTCAATTGCAAATATAATTGATTGTAACCGATGATTTTTACTTTTTGTCATTTCTGTTTATTCAGCAGTTCTTTATAACATGCTGTAAACTTTTCATTTTGGAGGGATATCACCGCTTATAAAAACAATGGAAGTGGTAATGTTTAGCATTAAAATAATTTATCTTGGGTGCCAAATAATATATATATTCACAGAAACAAAACTACTTTATATCAGTTGGCATTAATATTTTCTCACAGCAGTCAATTCATTCGATGAAGATGAAAATAACAAATGCATTTGACATTAGGGGATCACACAAACATCTTTTTAGTTTTTCGTATATCTTAAAATCTTTATTAAAATAATAAAATTAAAACATTTGATTGGTTGAGAAAAACTTGAAACGCCCGTGAATATTAAACTGATAACATCTTCAGTTCAATTAAAAATAAGGATTATGTCTATCATTGTCAGTATCAACACACAATAACATGTTACCACCAAGCTATCTCCTCCTCCCCTTGTTTTGCTTTTCGGTTTTTTTCCTTCTTCTTTTTGTTTGAAGGGTATGTGTGTGTACCGCCCTCCTTTAATTTCCACCCAGCGAGAACACTGACACTACTCTTTTTGTATGATTTATGCTGGATTAAATAAATAATTTGTAACAATGAAATTGTTTGGTTTTTACTCAATCATGAATTTGAAATAAGGACCATTTCAGAATTGATCACATGAAGGAGGTAGGAGGTATTTAGTTTATGCTTTAAAAAATCACAATGTTTTAAATCCAGAAATCGATATGAAATAAGATATTCCAAAAGGCTGTGTGCATTAAAATAACACACTAATTGAAGTATCTGGATTGTTTTCGTCAAATCACTGCCGGCACTAACATCAGCAATTAGTTCTGAATGGTACCGAAAATTAATACGGAATTCACAATGATCAATTGGACAACTTCATAAATAACAAAATGTTCCGACTGCACAATAGTGTCCACAAATTTCTTTGGTTTTCGCTGTTAGGATCCTGAATGCATATGCCAGTCAGATGCCAGACGACGACGATAATGAATTCAATCAGTCGTTACACCAACATTTTGGTTGCACTGGTGACCATTTTGGTTGCAACATTGGGCAATTCAGCAACAAGATGGCATCTACAGACACTACCAAGATCAATGGATAACACAGGATCACCAAGGATGTCTTTGACAAGTCTTACTGGAGCCAAAGAGCTCACATATCGTGCTTTCCGGGAATTTCTACCCGACTACAAAAGCAGCCACCTTCGTCGGTCACCAAGTACCAATCTTTCCCTCCCAGACTTAATGCTTATCAGACTTTAAAAACTCTTTTACCGACACCTACCCTCCACCCCCCCCCCTAAAAAAACATATCTTTTTTGGTAAATAACCTGATGAACTTTATTTTTGGCAGTCCAATTAAATTTATCACATCACCGTCAACTTTTGGACAAGCAATCTCGGACACCCAATTTTTTTTTCCGCCTTTAATATTTGACACCTAAAACATTGTTATTCTCAAATGTGTTATCAAATGTCATGGAGGTTGGTGTCAGTATTATGACTATATCACTATTCAAAATGGTAATGTTTTATATGACAATTGTAGGCCACTTTAAACATGTTTTTCTCTCAAACCCTGCTAGTGTTTTATTGGACAAAAACATTAGTTTGGTCCTGCAGTGAACCTATATTAATGAAAATAGTCCTACAGGGCTCGACAGTAAGGATTGTCTGCCTGTCCAGGACAGGTAGAATTTACTGGGGGACATGTGAATACCCCAATTCATGTGTTCTACCAGACAGGTGCTTAAAGATCTGATGATAAAAAAAACAACTAAAAAAAACACACCATATACAAAAACATGTCGTATATCTGATGGGACAGGTAGTTTGATTTTTTGCATGTCCTACAGGACAGGTGTCTTAAAAAGTTATTGTAGAGCTTATTAGGCTGACTGTTGCTAGGGTGTTCACTCATAAGCTTTGGACATTTTTTTTAAAGTTTATAATATTAACTGGTATTATTTATTTAGGCTTGATCATCAGCTAATGAATGGCAAATAAAATATTCAAATTTACATCAGGTCGCCCTTGATATTGCAGATTCATCTTGGGAGGGAAGATGGTCATTAAAACTTGAAGTAAACACAAATGTCTGATACTATATTACACTAATGTTGATCTGTGTGGCCATTCAACAATAACACAAAATCTTGCATATTTAATATGGTACCCTTCTCCCTTGTGTGACCTTTTGTGACTGTGAGACCCCCACCACGCCTACAAATATATTGCATAACGTTTGTCAATATTACCTGCCCTTATGTCCATGTCAATCGACTACATGTCATGATGATTGCAAGATTTTGTTTTCATATTTTACTTTGGGGTCTTTAGTAATACATATTATATGTTAAAACAAAATGGCCATGACTGGTTGCATTTTAGTTTATGAATTAAAATTACTTTGCACAATAAAAACCACAACTTCCTCCCCACCCCACACACACACACCCAAGTTACGTTTTGTCACACATCCCATAATTCCCCCTCTCCAGAATGCACGTTGCATAATTCTTGAATGGCACCATTATTCAATCGTAAATAATAAAGAAGTAACACACCGCTTGTTGGTAAATGATAATTTTTGACCGGATCAATATCTATAATATGCAACCTAATAATCAACCAGCAAAACTAATACACTGTACTCTCATACAAACTCGCACATCTGTTTGCCACAAGTGACACAGGCATGGCCATTACTTCAAAGTAAGTGAGTAGCACATTTAAAGATTTTTTCACTTAATTTCCAAATACTGTAGTAACAGGGTTTTTTAATTATAAAAACCATACCAAAAATTATTTTAACAAAATAAAATAATAATAATAAAATATTTGAAGAAAAAAATACAGGACCCATTGACCCACTTTTTACACTCACGAATGTCAAGTGATTTCAGACTATTTTTGGATGGATGCTAGTAACCTTTTTAATTGTAAAGATATAAATTCTTAGTTGCAATTTGCTGTATTAGCCAATTCATACCTGGAGAATATATTATTGTACTCATTTTGTACATATCTGCCATAGCTTCTGACAAGGGGACCCTTAAAGTTGAGTTTTTTACCATACAGGAAATGATATTTTTTATATTTTGAGGGACTATTACTCCCTGATTGTTTACTACAGATACAAACTGTTATTTGATTTAAGTATATATCTATAGATGTGTCTCAATGAGAAAGCTTATATGAATCAAATGAAATATTAATGTGTAGTTAAGGTCCAAAGTTCAGAAGAAAAAATAAATTGTGAAAAATATACCTGCATACCAGGAGTAGCTCGACCATGTGGCCAATTACCCAGCACCATGGACTTTTAACTTGAGTAACTTGTGTACATTTGCTATATATGTACCAAGTTACAATCTGCTGTATTATTCATATCTGGAGAATCTATAACTGTATTAATTTTTCTACATTGTCCCTTTAACAAGCAAATATGTTTATGAAAATCTGAAAACTTGATCATATAGGTTATCTCAGTATGTTAAAGTGCTGTTCCAGATATATGATGTATTGAGCCTATTAATCAACTTATTATTCAATATGATTAGAAAATAGAATTTTTTTTTTATTATATACTGGTGTATTTTCCATTCAAAACATATTCCCTGAAAAAACGAACCAACTGAATTCGCTTTGGGAATTTGCATAAGATAGTCAGTGCTCTTGTTCATTACCTCTTTTATGTTTATTATGGTTAAATGGCATGTTGTTGGCAGCTGTAGCAATTACAAAAGCCGATATATTTAGTGAAACTGATGTGCATGAATTTGATTAAAACAATGTGGAAAGACTGGACAGAAAGAAACGACTGGATACTGTTACGAAAGCAGACACTTTAGTTTCAATTCGTCCGAACTGGCATATCGGGTTCAGTGAGATATTGGAATACATAGAGATTATTATACGAGCTGGTGTGTCGTACTGATTTTACGAAACGAGTGTCAGGATTATTGTATTACCCGAGCGATAGCGAGGGTAATACATGAATCCTGACACGAGTTTCGTAAAATCAGTACGACACACACGCGAGTGTAATAATTTCTTTATTATCCATACCACTTGTAATGAATAAGATTGTATCGAACCGTTTCAAATAAAACATTGCGAATTAATAGTCTCATTTGCATAATCGTAAACAGGCGTCTATCGAAGTACCCACGTCATCCTACAGATGTAAAATATAGTTCCATAGAAACGTCATAAAAAATATATAAATAAATACATTTCTCATGATGCATTTATTCATTTCATAGAAATAAACAAACAAATGCTAATGC